>GL501515.1:699789-712988 GCA_000149185.1 Mayetiola destructor
TATTCGTTCGTTCGGCTGTTCAGCGCGTCTCAAATACCTTTAATATGTAATGTATGAATGTGTATGTGCATCACTGTATTGAACTGTGCTGTGGTATGGTGCGATCAGGCACACACAACCGACCATCTGCCGTTTTTCTATATTAACGAGATAGAAATTATTTGTGTGTGTCGAATTTAATAGTGCCGCCATTGCATCAGAATTTCAGTTGGATTCACCAAACTCTCCAGAAAATTCGTTGGAACGGAGTGGAGACATTTTCTTCTCAGTATTCCAATTTATATTGCAAAAACCGTTTTCTCATCTTTCGTTTTTATTTTTGGAATTTTGAATGGAGGAAATATAAATTTCAGAGAATCACCAATTTAATGGAAATAATAATAATGAATTTCGAATTAATTGAATGGAAGAAAAAAAAAACTCTTCCATTTTCATTTGCACTGACATGTTGTAACAAACACTTTCACACTATCCATCCAACACAATATGAATAAATTATAAAATATGATTTGGATGGAACAAAAAAATAATCAAATTCTTCATATCTGAATATATTATATTAAAGCAGTCCAATGGATTTCAATCAATATTTAATTTTGTTTTTTGTATGCGTTGAAAATGAATTTCTTTTCAATCGTTGCTTTGATTCTCGCCGAGAAAAAAAAAGCCCGACAATTATTTCACATGAATTTCATTTCGTTGAACAATTTTCTCCTTTTCTTTTTTTCGTTTTTTTTTTTTTTGGGCTAATCGGCGAGAAATTCAAAAAACGATTCCAACAAGAATTTTTTTTTTTGAAAAGATAGAGAAAAATAACGATTTGACTTACCTTAGCACCGATTTGGTTACCGCATTGACCAGCTTGAATATGAACGATTTCTCTCATTTTGATTGATTTCTTGTTTTTTTACGTTAAATAGAACACTTGGTAAAATATATAAAAATATGCGAAATGCAAATTTGTTGTGTTTTTATATATTTTTTTTCTTCGAATTATTTCTTGTCTTTTTTTTGATGTGGTGTATTTATTCCTCTTTTTTGCTTCGAAACGAAACTTCGACTTATCTCTTCAAGTGCCGCACACAAATTGAAGACTGCGATGAATTTTAAACGTTCAACTGCTTTTGAGGTTGCGACAACGCCCAATGCGCAATGCTGATTGGTTGAAAAATTATTGCTTATTTGGATGTGTTGGTATGGAAACTGACGTCACTTTTTTCCGTTTTTATTTTATTTTATTTATTTTTTTTTTTTTTGTTCAGACTTTCTTGCTGTTCGTGTTGTGTGCAAAATATGCGGTCGAATCGTTCGTTCGATGTGTGTACGATGAGCCGGATAATTTTATTTTATAGATTATTTTTTTTTTTTTTTGAGTTGGCGATTGTGTGTATGTGTATGTTTGCCGACTTGAATATTATGTTCATTCGAGTTGGAAGTGGGGCCAGATGGAAAATAATCTCTTTTGTATGTGCCTTATTTCGTGTGCTCTCAATGGTATGAGTGCAATAAAGATGAGAATATTTGTTAATACCGAATATTTCGTTTCCGAATCGATACGCAGTCACACTGTTCACTGTTTTTGGAATGGGATCGACAATAGAATGACTCACAGCCTACTAGAATTCGGAATCCGAACATATTTTATTCAAAAAGGAAATAAAAAATAATAATGGAACAAATGATTCAATTCCCCGATACACAACGTTTACTATGCCTTTTTTGATCGTTTTTTCGTGTTGCCGCTGTTGATAGAGTTCATTTTTTGTTCATTTGTTCGTTTTATTCTTCTTTTTCATCTTCGTGTAATTCGTTCTATGTCTCTTGGATGGATTTCGTGTGTATGAATACTGTGAACACCGAATACCAAACACCAAAACATGAAAATAAATTGCATTGTTACGAATTACAAACACTTTATTGAGATAGATGTATGCATGACAAACTTTTGCTATGACTCAGGTTATTTTCTGTTGTCTTCCTTCGTTTGGATGTCGATTTTTTTTGGTATGAATATTACATATTGGTCCCATTCGGTATGGCGTTTTTTTTTCCTCGTTCAAACTATAGAATTGAGTTTGAAGATGCGAACGAACTGGCAAGGAAAGAATAATGAAAGAAAAAGAAGAAGAAGAAAAAAAAACAGAAACAGAAACAAATGAGCACCATAACATCGAATGGCATCCGATGAATACGTAATAAATAAACAAATGAGTCGAAAGACAAATTTGGTAATAAAATTTTTCAATTGCATTTCTCATCCCCCTCGGCTGTCAATCTGTCTATCTCATCCGATTACAATATGGAATCTATATTGTCAAATGCACGGCTCATTTATGGGAATACTTGAATGTTTAAATGGTTTAAATGGTTGTTGTTAATAAAAATGACTCAAATCCATCGACCGGTTAAAAAAAATGCGTAACCAGTGTAAACACTAAAAACACATTGATACAAACAAAATCGATCGAATGAACGGCCGGCCTATTGATGCCTATTGCTCATTCACCAGGAACAATTGATTTCAAATTTTTCCAATTGATCCGAAATTCAGCAACACAAATTGCCGATATGATTATCACTTTTCCATTATTATTACATATTATTATTATTATTAATTCAAACATTATATTCAAGTTGCATAAATGGAGTCTCATTGAAGCAATGCTCCGATTTTTATAAAAAGAATTCGTTTGAAACAATTCCATGTGGTGTTTCTGGTTATTTCATTCAGTTAAATATCAATCATTTGATTCGAAATACAAAAATAGCGAGCGATCAAAGCCTAAAATTGAAATGAAATTGCATATTGCAATATGCAATTGGGATGGACAATCGACAGACAATCAAAGGAAATAGAATCAATTTATTCATAAAACATATAATGTTTTTTTTTCTTCGTTTTCTCTTCTTTTAATTGAATGAATTGGTTGGTGATGTGAGAAGAAAGAAAAATTGAAAATGTGGTTTTTATGCTCAACAATAAGAACATATGCTCATTACACACCATGCATATTGCAATTGGAAAATGCATGATGACTTTTTTTTTTGCTTCTTATGTAACAGCCATTTGGCACAGATATCGTTACAGTATGTTTTTGTCTCATTTGGACTCTTGAGCTCCTTCATTTGAATAGAACGGATTCAATTTTTCCCAAATAGCACTTGAGACGCCCGAGACGCTTCAGACTCATTTGAGAGAAAAACGAATTGTTTCAATCTTTTTTCTTTCTTCATTCGGTTCTTGTTTCAAACTGTTGCATTTCAAACATTAATAAATAATATTGGATTCTCATTTCGTTTGCTTTGAATATGTAATGTAAAGTGTAACATCTGCTAAGCAATTGATTTTCATTCAAATCGATTTTGATTTTGATTGTTTTGTAGGCCTTTATTGCATGATCTCCTTAAATCAACATTTTATTCATACGTGAAATTGATATCGGCCTTCGAAGTACACAATATTTGGCAACGAGCATTAATCGTTACCATGTCAAAATGAATTATTTATTATTTTTTCGTGCGATTGTCACAAAAACCACGAAAACGGTTTCAGTTTTTTGTTTTTTGTTCTTCCTTTTGCCTTTTAAAGTCATATTTTTGTAGCGATCCATCGAATTGAGCCGATTTATTCATCGGCATACGCAATGTTTTTTTTTTTGTTTTCCTTTTCATTTTGGCAAAAGAAATTTAAACACTCAACGAAGACACCAAACCAAACCAAGACCAAACAAAATCATCACCATGCCATACGTTACCAAACCATAATAAACCATTCGATATGGCGGTCTTCAATCTCGATTGCTGCGAACGTAAAATCAGAATAAAATAAAGATTAAATGAAACCACAATTGGAACGGAGAACGGAGAACAGAGAACGAAGAGAATGTAAACCATATGCAGATTTGTTTCTCTTCTCTCTCAATTTTGTAATTTTTTTTGTTCTTCTTCTACTTTTTCTTGTTTCCATTGAAATCGAATCAACATCAGCACAGCCCACGGGCTTAGAATCGATATTAACTGTTGACGTCATTGATATATATTTTTTTTTTTTTTGATTTTGTAAAATTTTAACAATTCGATTTCCCAAATAATTCTAATTCGATAATTGTTTGTCAAACCAAACTCAATTGAGTTTCATCAAAACCGGCCTGTTATGGCAACATATGATCTCTTTAGCTAATAGAAACCGATTGAATGGGGCGCTCATTTACACATGACCAGACTCCAGCGCCCAATCTCGAACTCGATAATGACTGGATTTATTATCGGTTTTTGAATGGGTCAATAATAGAAATTCATTTGAACTGGAAATGTGGTACAAATTCCCTTTTCTTTTTTTTTTTTTGAGAATTGTTATTGAAACATTTGTCGTTGATGCCGTCTTCGTTGATTCTATGGTTGATATTAGATTATTTGTGTTTCCGTTTCTGTTTCTGTAGTAATAATAAAATATAATAATCATCGAATCGATTGACTTGTTTATATTGTTACATATGCATGTTTCGGCGTTTCTCCCTCAGTTCAATGGATACATATGGCATTTTATATATGAAAAAGAAAAAAATGAATGAAAAAAAAACTATTATTGCGTGCATTGCATGTTTTCGTTGCCAGCACACACCATGTCATGCAATTCACTATAAATCATTCAATTCAATGTTTTCTCTATCTCTTTCAGTCCAATTGCCGGTGCTATCGATTCGATAAATCGGAAAGGGGAAGCAATATGATGAATCATCGATGTGCGCGCAAAACGGACATAAACTTGAACCTCACGCATCTGAAATTATTTTCTATAATTGCGGCTTGAACTGTCGCAAATCAAATGATTCAAATAGAGCATAAACAATTTTATCCATGGAATTGTTGAATCGACATCATGGCAACACCAAAACTTCATTAAAATCCAACACAAATCGTTATAACAATAGCAAAATGGATATATGCAGCTTTCTGTTGGAAATTTTGGTCTCTTTCACATGCAATGCAACATTATAATTTATCTGTTTGTGCGTGTGAGTGTGTATTCAATGTCGACCAATGAAAATGTACATAGCTCACTGTTTTTCCATTATTTTGGCTCCCCTTATCTGACCATACTTGATCGATATGTGAATTGAAGAATTACAAAACGAAAAAAATAACAACAACAACAACAACTACAACAATAATTCCGACTGATACAAAGACCTGGTTTTTGCGGCTGCAATTTTTCTCATAGTTTTTTCTTTCCATTCCAAGTCGGTCTTGGATATAAAATGTCAATGAAATATAATAACAAATTTTAATGTCTGCATCGAATGAATTCATCGGTCGTGAGAATTTTATTGCATATGGATAGATTTTTCATTCTAATTCGGTTCATGAAAAACCGATTCGATTGGATCTGTTTCAAATGTCCGAGTTTTTGGGACTCATTTTTTATGCCGTTCACATTCGTTGCATGCAATTTCGTGGGTTTGGACAGCGATAGCAATCGTGAATCGTGTTTGCCAAAAAAAGAAAATTAATAACGCTTAACGCTAAATCGTTGAATATTAAAATGATGAATATTTAATTTCAATTCCTGCATATAATTCATTCGCAAATGATTTTGTTTTTGCTCTTCTTGTTTTTGGTCAAATCGAATTTTATTTGTTTATTGGTATTTATTTGGATTGGAGTTTGAAAAGCAGACTTATTATCCAGATTTTGACCAAATTGAGCAATAATGAACGAGTTACAGTCATCATTTTCAGCCCATGTGGTCAATATAGTGAATGTAACACAAATGATGTCTTATTCAATTCAAATGTTTTGTTTCGAAGAAGAATTATATTATTTGGACGTTGGTTTCATGTTTGGGGAAAATACACATTTCCAAAGAAGAGATGAACAAAAAAGAAGAAAAAAAAAACCAATTCACACCTGAGCACCAATCGCTATTTTTTTTATGAATTGATCATTTGGAATTTTCAAGGTTTGATTTTTTCGTCGCCTACGATTGATTCAAGAATCAATAATAAAATGGAACTTTTAAACCTAACAAATGTTATTTTTGTGATGCTTTCGGGGCCTGTCAATGGTTTAAGCATGAAAGTCTCTTGCATCAAGTGGAATTAAGTTGCACATTGCCGGTGGGCTTGTTTATTTTAAAGCATTTTCAAATTTTTCGGGCTTTGGACCAAAGTTTATGGTGTACGCAATTTTAAAACGAAAACTAATATTCGACTTAAACCAAATGGTTTTTTATCGTTATTATAGAAACCGTTAACACTTTTTTCAACTTTTCAAAGGCAAAAAAATCATATTATTCGCGTAGTTTTAAATTTTTGAGCTCAAAATGCGATTCTATTCAAAATCGTACCAAGATCCATTTCCATGTTTCCTGTTTCCTGCCTCTATTACCCTGAATTCAATATAAAATCTAAAAATAGCTCTCATAATTCAGATAAAGCACTCTTTTGAGAGATAAACAATAGAATATTATATAGAAATAGTAAAGATAAAATCCGTTGTCAAGGTTTTTGTCGATATCGCAATTCAAAAATAACTTCTTTGTGAGTTCATTGAATGTTGCCGTAAAACAGGGCTATTATTTCGGTAAATTTTCGATTTAAGAATGCGATTCGGGTTAATTATTATTTATAAGCCATGAAATGCCATTTGAATTAGAATGGGACGCAATTAATATAATGATATATTTTTTTAATTTTCGAATTTTAATTGCAGCGAGATAAGTTGACCTGTTCACTGTTAGCAACAATATAATTGATAATAAAATTGATTATGTGTAAAAGGTTAATTGGAATTCAGTCATCGTTCACCATCCAATCATACAACATCATCCATCGTCTACCATTCAGAGAGTTCAATCACACGAAAACAAAAGAATCGAGTCGCATCTTCCGCAATCTGCAATCATAAAATTAAAAATGCAAAAAAAAAAAAACTATGAATAAATAAACTGATCAAAATGCAAAGCGAATTAAGCGGCATAAGGTTATACAAGTTTAGTACACTTATGGTCAACGCTCTGAACTTTGATTTGAGTGAAACAAAAATGCAAAAAAAAAAGTAGCAAAAATTTAATGGCGCGAAGAGAAAAAGAAAACATTCATAAATCACAAGTATTTCAAATTCGATTTCTATATTCTGAATTGATCGAATCGAAAATGGCGGTTGTGAAAGATCCCATTCACCGACAGGGCCCAAAAAAAAAAAGAAGAAAAATAATCCAAAAGCAAAATGTTAAATTCGGCCGAAATTGATTTCTATTGTGATTGAATAAAAATTGCGTACTTTGTGTGCATCGCACGGTACACACTCGCTTTAGGAGAAACTTTTAATCACTTGCAGCGAGTCAGCTATACCAGCCAACGAGCAACATTCAGCTAGTAAATTGTGTGAATTAATTCGACGTTCGGCAACAGATAAATAAGTGGTCAACATCGACGGAACAAATAGCACCGTGGTCAATTCCAAAAATGAAAAAAAAAACAGCAGAAAATCGATTTGAGTGAGAAAATTGTGAGCAAATAATGAAATGAAGTCATAGATTAGCTTATCTACGAAATTGAACGTACAATTGCATATTTAATAATCGTCACTGAGGTTCGAATATTTATATTAAAAAATGGCATGAATTTATTTCAGGTAAACATCACAATCGAGACAACATCAAACACCAAATACATTCGGCCAGAATTTCCATCGCTAACCATTACAATAACAAGCAAACCAAACAATAAACCAATGGAGAGAGAGAGAGAAAAAAACGTACATTTTTGGAAACTCCAAACATGGAACGTGGATAACGCGATAAAACAATAGATTGTAATTTATGAATTTAAATGGATTCAGGTGTAGGTCAAAACATTTAAACATACTTTGAATAAGAACTCAGCACACTCATATCTCATATCCCATCGTGGCAAATCGCGCGTACATCGAATTTAAAAAAAAAATAAATATGTATAATAATATAAATGAATGAATTAAAATAAATAAATATAATCGTTGGAAACGAAAACAGAAGAAACATTCAAATACACAACTGTATAAAAAGCGTGAAAGCACTTTTTTACGCGCGAGAATATGTTATTTTTATGTTTTGATTTTGAAAATCTGTTTTTTCTGCTGTTTTACATTTGATTATAAATAACAAAAATAATAACAATAACAACAGAAATGTTGTTCATTGGTGTCGGCTTTGTCGAACAGATAGAATGAAAACAAAAGTTTCGGGCACAGACCGATCAAATGCAGTAAGTTTCTGAAAAAAAAAAAAACAGAAAACGAGAATGCGAATCGTAAATGGGCGAACAGTTGGACCTGCAAAATGTTGAGTATTTGGTTGAATGTGTCTTGTGGTTTTTCAAGACTAGGCTCTGGGGCCCTATGTGCACAATGCGCACATTAATTCGCCTCATTTGTTTGTGTATTGTGTGATCTATAATGGGAAAATTGAACCACCAAAATTGTACCACTTATGGCTGCAACAAATGCTGCGACCATACCACGTCATATACGAATGTATTTGTGTTCCCATCAGAAATGTTAGTATGCGAATAAATTCAATATACATGATTTTTTTTTTTTACAACACACACACATTTAAAAAAAATGCAATTTACAAATATGAAATGAGCATAAAATCCTCTTTTATGTCAGTCTTTTTCGGCAGCACATAAACCTAGAAAATTCAGTCTATAATTTGTATAGGTGTTAGTTATAAGTACATATTATTTTATTTTTGATTTCATTTCATTTTCATTCAATACCAAATTTGAAGCAAAAACCAGCTCCAGAGAACTTACCACACGGCAATTCGTAAGTGCAAATGAGGAGGAAAATTTTTATAAACCAAACAAACGAATGAAAAGCAGAAAGAAAAAAATAAAATAATTAGATGTAATGCGAATTCAGAAACCAGTCATATGCCGATCATTCCGTGCAGTTCAGTTGAATTCCGTTAACGCAGAAAAAAAAAGATATTATGATTTTATTCATAATTGAGTCGTCGCACACTCTGTTCTCCTGCATTTAACATATGTGCATTTGTGAATTTTTTTAATCAAGTAAGTGGTTAGCGGTTGGCAGTCAGCAGTGACTAAATACCCCGAATTCCAAACGTTCGCACTTATAATGTGATCGTGGTGATGTGTGCTCCATGCGTAATGCACCCATAGAACGGAAATTACAAGTTTTGGTTCCGATTTCCAATATTTAGAATGGATAATTGCATAGTTAAGAATCAGAAAAATCCATTCGCATTGATCAAGATGAGTGTTTAAAAATCGGTGAGTGTGACACCAAACAACTTTAACAGAACGTCGGCTGTGTGCTGGGTGTGTTTGTGTGTCTGTGTGTGTGAGTTGGTCTAAAAATAAACAATTATTGATTGATAATTTGTGTGTGGTGGTCGATTGAATTGAGATCCATTGAGAGCAAACCACATTCAGATCCATTAATGATAAAAGGTAAGAACGCTGTTGGAAAATTATATCGATGGACTTAGCAGAAATACTCAAGGCGATTGGCTTTCCTATGCGATTTGATTCTTAGACAACAACGACCAGCATTTAAAATCGTTGCCAAAGATCGATCATGTTCTTTAATCGATCAAAGAATGTTGTTGAATGATCTTAAACCGAGAGTCAAGCACGTTAATTGCTCCGGTGTCAATGAATCACCTATATTTATAATGATAATTGTTTGAGCACTTTTTCAAAAAAAGAAAAAAAAAGAAAGAAGAGTTTTTCCTAAGGAAAATCGAATGGTTGAAGGAAAACCAGGTGACAAAATGGAAAAAATGTGACAAAGTCGATAAATATTTCTTTTTTTCTAGTTACAAGTCCAAAAATACACTCACGCACAAACAACAATACTATTTCCACTTCCACACGTGAGAATCGAAGGGGAGCGATATAAAAAATAAACCCATATCTTTTGGTAATTGGTTGCCATCAATGTTGAAACAACCACAAGAAATATAGGCCTCGTGTTCCAGAGTGTAAAGATATTCACATCAAATAATTAAATGAATGAATGGTGGCCGATTACAGTGAAATCGAACCTCGGTGTTTGTCGTTCTCTCTTTCATTTCATTTGATGCCTGATGATTGTGAGCTCGTGATAGATAAAGATTTTTAGATGTGTTTGTGGTTTGATTGTTAGCTGTTATGTATTTTCCATTGATGTACATTATACAATGACTGGAAGAAGAATATAGAAAATAATTATTTTATTTTACTTTTTCTGAATGGAATGAAATGCGTTAATATGAAATATCAAATATTGTCGACGAAACGTATGATAAAGAACCATGATCAATATGCTCAAAGCCACAACAGAGACAACAAATCAAAACGGAAAAAATGTCACCAAAGAAGAAGAAAAAAGACATCACAAACAAAATATAGTAAAACCAATATATCTTTAAGCTCAAGACCGCGCTTGAATCATCATTTACAGCAGCAGCTAGAGCAGTCACAGCAACAGCTGTACACAAAAATAAGACAAAATATAATAATAAAGACGACAACGGCTACAACCAAAACGGCCAGCCAACTGAGCACATTACAACGTTCGAAGGCAATCACAAAACGAAAACGATTCATTGATAATAAATGGCAACAGTGGTGCAATCGTGTTTTGTCCCCTCGCTGCTCATCATCCAAAATAATAAGAAAAATGTGCAATCAAACAACAGTTAATAGTAATCAACGAGAAAATCGTAAATGGGAGCATTTACGAAAAAAACCAACAAAAACAGCAAAGACGACGAAAACGACAAATTTTCCGAATTATTTCTATTTCAACAGTCGTTACGACCTTAACGTTCGGCAAAAATTCATTGCTATCAGTTTAATTGGAATCAGTTTATTGGTCAATTGTCAATTGATTGCAGCATCAAATTCATCTTCAGCATCCGGAATTGTTGGAGCCCAATTAAATCAACAGTATCATCCATTACAATATACAAATAATATAAATAATTATAATAATCACGATGGGCGACGGAACGCCGCTTGGATGGATTTTCAAAAGAAAATGCTACGTCAACGATCCATTCCTGCGTATGAATCGCCACAGGATTTGGGTGATATTTTAACGCAATTGGGTGTACTTATTCAAGCACGTCAACGAAATGCAACCGAATTGGCCACAAATATATTCTTCAAATATTACAATTCGTAAGTAAACAAATCCATCAATAAAGTACAATTTTTTTCATGTATTTTTATTATTTAAGATCGATTTCGCTTGGCAACGATCATTTTAGTGTGGAAAAGATCCATTTTTCTTACATTTAAATACACACACACGCACCATCGCGATTGTGTTGTTAAACAATCGATTTGACCATTGAAATTGCTTTTCAAGTTTTTTTTTTTTTTTGTTCGTCATCTTTCGTTGACCAAACAAATAAACGTATCGACAATCTGAAAATGCTTGAAATTTGTTGAATGAATAGATGAATCGAAAGTGATCACGGGTGATACGAGAGTGAAAACTCATTTAAAATACAACAAGTGGAATCGCTTGAAATAACCAAATAACAACATAAAAAAAGAAACGAAATTCAAGTGATGAGTGAAAAGAAAGATAACATGGACCACATGAATAAATAATAATAATAAAATCGTCCAACTGGAGAAAAGCAACGAACAGAAAATAAAAGAGAAAAAAATGAAACTATCGTCCAGATTTAAAACCAAAAATCACATGTGATTCAAATTTATTTGATAGATCAAATAGATGATCGAATGTGATCGTTAGTTAATCAAACAAATGAAAGATGAGAAATGGAAGGTGAAAGACACAATTCGATTTTTAGAGATTTTGGATTTGAAGGGCCAAAATGTCACAATTTGAATATGAAATTGTTGTATTTTTTTTTTTTTTTTAACATTGTGGCGACTTTAAAATCTCTCTTTAAAGATACTCTATCTTTGCTTTCATCTTTCATTTTTATCTTTGATTGCGTTATGGATTTGAGTGACAACAAAAGAAAGAGAGACAGAGAGACAATCCATAGTCAATGATTCGATTCCAGTGAAGTTGGCTTTTGAATTGACGAAAGAGATCTATTTACTTTAACGGGGAATATGAAAATATGAAACCATTGCATGTATTAAATATTGTATATACGATATGCGGCTTATTCGATCGAAAAATACTAGGTGAAAAAGTGTGAAAAATAAAAGCATAATTAAATATATGTTAATGGAAAAAGAGTCGGATGATTTGTCAGCCAATTAACAATTGTGTTTATTTGTTTTGTTTTTATTGTTTTTTCGTTTATTTTTTTTTTTTTTTTTTTTTTTTGAGAGAAAAAGAGGTTCGATGTACGCGCGATTTATTTTAACTATTTTGTTGCGCTCATTGATTTATTTAGTCAGGTCGTTGTTTAAAATATCTTACATAATTAAATATGTGTGTTTTTGACCTCGATGTTTTACGTATCTATTGAAAAGATTTATTTTAGAAAAGATTATGAAAAAATGTTCGCGCGAATACAATAACCATGGATATGCCAAAAAGACCATAACTATCAAACACTACGGATGGCCTGAGCGCAAATGCGCAAAAGCGCAAAACGACAATATCATTAACATTAATCGATGACGACGCCAGCAAAGAAAGAAAAAAAAACCGCCAAAAATTCGAAATAATTCAAATATCATAATGCAATTTAAATCCAAAATTGACATAATGAAAACCTTTAAAATACCAACAAAAAGAGTAAAAGTCAAATAATACAAAAGCCTTGTCGGGATAAAAAGCCTTGTCGGGATACCCCAAATTTTTTGCCTGAATTGTGTAATTTCTAGTGATTTGTTGTCATTTGTGCGTTGTTTTGTGCGTGCTTTTATATAGGTTATGGAGATGTATGTTGTATGTCGCGTGATGATTAATATATCCGATTTGCTCTCAACTCAGTCCCATGCATGAGCCTCTAAATTTGTTTCAATAAAAGCTTTATGTGTTCGATTTGTACACAAAACTTTTTCACTCATTAACAATGTTCCCTGCATCTCAAAACAAAATAATTCGCCAGCCTATGACATGCTCACTCACTCAAAGTCAACATTGAAAATATTTTGTGAACGCAAAAACATGCGGTTGGGGAAAATGTTCTGTTGTGTTCAATGTCTTGACATAAATAATAATAATAATAATTTGTTATAAAAAATTATTTTTTTTTTTTTTTT
>GL501515.1:724354-734726 GCA_000149185.1 Mayetiola destructor
TTCGTTTTTAAAAACAAAAAAAAAAAAAAAATACAATATTCATTCAGATAGTCGTGAAAACATCTGGCCGATTGGGGGGTATTTTTCGAAAAATAAATAAATAAAAAAAACGTCATTTTGATTGACGGAAAAAAAATATAAATTGTACACTTAATGCCCGTTACAGTACAGAGTACACTTTGGATTTATCGTTTGATAAATGAACAACAATAATAAAGAATGCCATAAAAATGATGAGGCTATCGGCTTATCGAAAAAGTCTCCCTCATTCTGAAACACTCACCTCTTTATCAGGTTGATAACGATATTGTAACATTGACGGTACTTCTAAGCCGATATCAGCGCATGGATTTTGTAAGCTGTCTAGCTGCAAAAATAATTAAATAATAAATGATAACGTGAACAGCATTTTTCACGAACACACACACACACACACACAAATAATGAAAATAATTTACGCGACATTGATAGCAATGAAAAAGCAAACGACATAACTGAGAGACAATGACGAATAATTTTCATTTGGAAAAAATGTCGAAAAAATTCTAAAATTAATTTGATGATACATACCAGCAATGATACCGGATTTGTACTTCTGCCTTCAAGACCTTCAGCCAATTGCATTAAATCTTGTTCAACGAGACTTTTATCGCCATCCGCACAACACAATCGGGCACTTAAAAGTTCATCGGGATGCTTTTGAATATCATCTTTGTTCCAATATGGCCAATTACCGGCCAACATATATGATAAAGTGATGCCACTGGGTCCATTGCCTATATCAAAATCCCAAAAATCACAAAACAATAACAAAATTTAGTCTTTGGACTTTCAGCCAAATCAAAAGAAAAAAAAAAGCACACACAAGCAAAATTTTAATGTACACGGGTGTAACCTTGGCCTAGGTCACGATTCACAATGATAGACTACCATTCCAATTCGAATTTCCTGACATTACCTGACATCATTCATGGCAATTCTTTGAAATGGTCAGCAATTTTGCTCTTTCTTTTGGTTTTTGATTCGACTTTGTCGATTTTTTAGGCTTTGTCGTGCGTCATTTCACCACAATGCATAACAATATACAACTAAAGGAAATCGTTTGAAATATTTCAATGCGACGTCTAGGCGAACGAGAATATTTGAACAATTGTTCAAAATTACAGCCGGCTTAAATCGGTAAATCTTCAACAAATGAAACGATTTCAAGTTTAGATATGGAAATATCATGGCTCATGGATAACATGATCGGCAATTGGTCATTTTAATTTCTAATGTCACATTGAACAAAAATCAATCAATCATCACGATGACTCCGAAGTTTTTATTGAATGATTTGAATTAATAGAAGAACAATGATAATATTTATATAATTCCATCATCGGCTCTCGATTGTACAAAACATATTGTTGCATATTGTGAAATGAATAAAATTATTTGCATTCAATATCAATTGTCAATTGTCAATTGTCGTTTCCAATCACAGACGAATAAATTGGTGAAGATTTTCTGATTATTTATTATTTAATTAGCTTCGTTTGTGTGTGTGTGTGTGTGTGTTGTGAATGGATTGGATGGTGCAATTGTTTCAGATAATGTGTGTTTTTGTTTTGCTCATTTGCTCTGTCGTATAATATACACAAATATGGCCGCAATCACTGCAGTCTGCAGTAGATAAAACAAAAATCTAGAAAGAGCAATGCCAGTTTCTGCCTTTTTTTTTAAACCGCATAGAAACTAGCGCCATCTATCCAATGCTATTCTTATAGAGCTGTCAAAAAAGGCGAAATTTCATATGAGCCTCCGGCATTGCTCTTTATCTCCAACATTGAAAATTGTTTGCATTCTTGAAATGAATTAACTTGAAATGCAATGCATTTAAAATCAAAGTGTTTACACCACATCGAATTCATTTGAATGCTGCTGTAAACCTTTTATTATGAAGCGTTGAACTGATTTTGATTTTTTTGTGTTTTTTTGTTTTTTGTTTCTGTTTCTGTTTAAAGCGATTCAATTCGAGATAATAAACGAGCAAATGTGTCAATATGCCTTATATACTTGCTTCCGTGATGTAAAATACCGTTAATCGTGAAACATTATGAATGGAATTTCGAAACCCGTTCACCGTTCACACTCGCAGTCAGCTGATTGGTTCGAATAGTTGTTTACGTTTATTTTGCTTAATTAATTCATTCATTCATTTGTATATGTTATTATATACATATATTTTTTCTTTTTCTTATTTTTATCTCGTTTCAACATGTGCAATTCACTTGACACATGTCATTTATTGACATTCTGATCCATTCAATATGAATCGATTCGAATCAGCATGGTTCTGAAATAGACGACGGCGTTTCGATTTAATCGCATAGATTGGGTCAGACGTGATTTAAACAAATGATTGATGTTTCGGATGAATCATTTATGATTCATCGATTGAAATTGAAATTGATAGAAAAGATTCATTTTCATTTGACGAATCAAAAAAAAAAACAAAGAAATAATTGTTATTATTATTTTACGTATGACTGTATAGACTTTCAGGGTTAAAATTTCTCTCATTTGTTTTTTTCTTCTCCTTCATTCGGATCACTGTAATGAATGTCAAGTCTCCCCGGCTGACGTTGTAACTTAAATAATATAACCACATAATTTCGAACCCAAAAAAAAAAAAAAATAGAATATTCGTGAGAAAAAAAAACCTTCCAAAAAATGTATAAATTGATTTAAATTGGGAGGTCGGATTGTTGTTGGTACTCACCAATAATTACAACATCTTTGTAGACGAATTCTGTATGTGAATTTGCACAAATGTACTTCATGATGTCTGAACAACTTAAAACGGTATGAAATGCAAAGCGAGCGGCTTCAGGCTTTTTAAATCCCTTTTGAACACATTGACTGCAGCACGAAAAAAAAAAATGAAAAAACAATGAAAAATAGAGAGAAACGAAACAGAAGATGAATTAAATGAATACAAAACACACACCGTCAATTAAACTTGTTTATTTTTTCTTCTTTTTTTCTTCGGTTTTTTATAAACTTTTTATCAAGAATTTCAGTCCGAGCAGGTCATCTGACTTTACGAATCGTCGTCTTCGATGTCATTAAATTTGACACACACACACACGCAGACCCACACGTTAAACAATCGTGATTCACCTAATTTTTTCCTTATGAAATATGCTCTCACAAACAGTAGCTTTTTAATCTAAACTCTTAGAACGATGACTGATATCGATTTCTGTCTTGAAAATAGATAAGGAATTTTTCTACGCCGAATTACGAACGGAATTTTCTCTAGCAAAATATAAATTGGGTGTGCTGGAGATAGGTGAGGTTCATTTGATTTCTATAAACGTAATGGCAGTTTGAGAAAATGAAAAAGAAAAACAGAAAATAGAACACATGAAATAAAATAAAATAAAATATAATTGCAATAATTGCTTAGTAAAAGCAATTGGCTTATGACAATTGACGAACTGAATTTTGAAATGGAGGAATGTGAACTAGGTTCAGCATCAGGGCATTCAACAAATAAAACAATTCAAATTGCCATTCCTTCTTCTCTGTTTTCTCCATCTATCCACATCTCTCTCTCTCTCTCTCTCTCTCTCTCTCTTTCGCTCTCTCTCGCTCTCAGTATTATTTCAATTCAATTCCATATAATGATATACGCTCAAAGCGGCAATTATATCTAAAGTGGCATTTTATAGGCGAACTGAAATCATCAAAACAAGAATGCGAGAATAAACGAGACGCAAACATTTGAAAATGAATAAAAATAAATAAATATCATAAAAACGTGCAACTCATTCACTTCTGCGATCTTGACAACAAGAGCAACAATCATTAACGCGCGTTAAGTTTATTGAGTTCCGATCAAATCTCGTTTGCACAAAATGATGGATTATAATTCATAGACGATGATGTGTTGTCGTTGCCAATCACCACAATAGCCAATATAAGATATAGGTTTTTTGTATTTGATCATGATTTTTGTTTCATTTGCTTTAGTTAGTCAGTGCTCAATTATTTGCTTGGTCATTTTGATCTACAACAAACATTAAACAGCTCAAATGAAAACGGGGATAATGTCAATTTCATTTGCTCAATAAAAAATGATGTTCGTTGGGTTTTAAGTAAAGCTTAGAATCGATGGGCCTTAATGAATATCTAAGTAAACAGTATTTTTTTTTTTCTTAAACAAACACAGCATTGGCATATATGACCGAGTGAGGCTAGGCCATGCAGTCGGCGGGGAGGTACTGGTGACTCAAGTTTCACATTCAAATAGTAAGTTGAGAATGATTGTAATAAATTAATTGGGGCCACATAATAAAACCTTTAGATGTAGACATGGACACAGTGATCACAGTCAACGGACACGGTCTTGAAGCTTGCTGTGCTATTGATTGCTAAAACTGTAAAGTATATTTGATTGAAATTGCGGTTTTAAGTGGAAAAACCATTTCAATTCGATTGTTTTCTATATCATCTTCTTCTTCTTCTTCTTCTTCTTCTTCTTCTTCTTCCTCTTATTCGCTTCTTTTTTTGAGCAAAGAAAAAAATGATTCACAAAAACGCTATTTATGAATACGTCAATTTCAATTTTAACAAAAAAAAATGTTGGTTTCCACCACAACGATAAATAAATCAGTTCGAAATCCATAGACGAAACTAATTTTTTTTTCTTTTAAATTTTTTCGAAATGAATGCAATGCATTTGGTATGCAACTAATCGAATTGCATCTTTGAAGAATCACACTTTAATGTTTGAAGTGTGTTTTGTTTTGTTTTGTTTTTTTTTTCTGTTTACTTCCGTATCTCGGTAACAATCGTAAATTGACCCAGGCAAATTACAAAACCGAAAAATTGTATTTTAATTTGATCATTGGACTGAGTCTGATTACGAGACTCACATCAAACATAGGAAGTTAATAAATGATGTTTTTTTATCTTTTTTCATTTGTTGATTAAAATGAAGATGAAACTGTCGCCTTCGTTACGTTTTGAAAAAGAACTACAAAATTTAAGGAACGGAGGACGATGAATTGAGGTGAACGAAGATTTGTTTCGATTTTTGTCATTGTTGTCGAGCGCTTTTTCCTTAATTTTTTGTCATTTTTTATTATTCGACTACCAATGGCTACGCCATTCGGCATTTCTCTATTTATATTATCAAATTCTTTTTAGGTCAAATTGGTAGTAGAACCACAGCATGACAAATGATCATTCGTTTACAACAATCAACCTCAATCGAATACCAAAATTCCTTTTCAAACTATATACTCTAAATACTATGTTTTTATCGCATAAATGCTCATTACCCACTTACGATTTATTCTCTCTCTCTCTGACTCTTTATCTGAATCTCCCCGAAGAGTTGGTCCCGTAGTCTAGTCGAATTATTTTGTCATTTTGAGATTCACACAAAAAAAAAAATCATTTTCGATTTTTGTGCTCTTGGCCGAATACAAATTGTCTGCGATGCATTCGACGCCAAAATAAGCAACAACAAAAAGCAATCGACGAAACACTTGCAAAGAGCCGAACATCGAATGGTGAATGGTGAATACCGAATGCGAAAGATGAAACAAATACGAAAATAATAAACAACAAAGATTATCTCTCATTTATGGGAATGTGCGATGATGATTTAACCGTCTCAGTTATGTGTATACTATCGCCCCGGCATCACCATCGTCACAACAATGAATTAAATGAATTCTGCAACACAATGTAATTTCATTTGTTTTTCAAACAGAAACAACAACAAAATCACGGCCTAAAGCACCAAAGATCCGCACACATTGCACAATTCAATTTAATTTACAAATTGAGACCCTCAATCGCCTCGAACGTCTCGAATATTAAAATATTTTTGAATCAAAAATTTCATTTATTTGTTTCATTTTTCCCCATTCGATAATTTTAATATCAAATGCCCATTAAATAAATTTCACTCAAGAGACGAAAAAAAAAACAAAAAAAAACTGAACGATTCATATGGACCGCAAAAAAGCCCATTTGTTCGAATATTCTCAATTCACTTACTCACATTAGTTGAGAAAGAGAAGAAACAAAAAATAGCATAAAATAAAATGATACAAACATTTCGTTTTCAATTTCATTGAGAATGAATGGGACTTCAATGCGCATAGGCATTAGTACCCTCTAGAAACGTTCATTATTTGAATAATTTCTAATTTTTGTTTTTGTTTCTTTTTCCTCATATGTTTCCATTCAAAATTTGTAATGCCACAACAATGTTCAATGCAACATTTTTGTGTTGTCATTTCGCTCATTAGATTATTGTTCGTAAATATTGTCGAGGACAATAATTTTCGGGAGACAGATTGCAAATGTTATTTTTTTTTCTGTTCTCTTTTCAATAAAAAGAAAAGAACGAACAAAATTGCCTAATCAAGAGGTTTACCCGAAAGATCATTACTTGGAACTGAATTGACTCAATTGCTCTCAATGTTCAATGTTCCGTCCGATCAGGGATGTCTCGTTATGTTTTTTGTTCATTCAATTTTTGTTGTTTTTTTTTTCGAATATCAAGGATTCGTTGATGGTTCTTTCACTAGGCCGTTGTATTTCTTTTATTGTACGTGAATAATTTCGAAAGTAAATTGCGTCGTTAAGGGTTCGAATGGGACTGTTTCGTTAATCAACAAATGAAATCGCATTTTTGGGAAAAAGGACGAAATTTGATCAAATCTCGATTTTCAATAGATCGTTTCGATTTCGTTTCGTGCATGATTTGTTTCATTTCCGTTCGATTGAAATTAAAAAAAAAAATCAGTAAAAAAATTGTTATCTGAAAGCGAACACTATAATCGTATATATAAATACAAAAAAAAAAAGAAGAAAAATCACACATAAATCCAAACAACACATCCGGACGCACGAGGAAAAACGTGCAAATCGACACAGAACACACACACACAGGACACACAGAGCCCAGCAGGAAAATTCGAAACGAAACAAAACAAAAATAGATCGGAACGACTTTTAATCGTTATAGCAAATTAGTAAAAAGAAACCATTTGTTTCATTTATTCAATAAAAATCAAGACAACAAAAGGAAATGAATCTTCCGAAAGCATAAAGGACAACTGCCCTCAAACACCTCAATCAAGGTGTAACAAGGTGTAACAGTCAGATTAATCAGAAAATTGTTTGTTAGCTAATCATCAATTTTATTGTTGCAAAAGCGACAAAAGAAAAATCCGGTGATTATGAAAGCCGACGAACAATCTTCATTTCATCTTGACTGCAAAATGGAAGAAAGAAGAAAGAAAAATAAAAATAAAACTCGAGCATCTCATTCATCTATTTTAATCCAGGCTGCAAATTGGTTGTCGGAAATGTGATGTAAAAATTCCTCTTCTCTTCTCATTTTTCGAAAAACTTAGAAAAAAAAAATAGCCAAACACACCGGAACATCAGATACGAGGCAATCACGTATTGTGTACACTGATTACAACCCGACCAAATAGCTTTGGATAGAGGAAAAGAAAAAAAAAAAGGTCGAATTGAAAGCTTCGCTGGGCAAATTGAGTCTCTTAAATTGAATTAAATTGACTGACCTAATCTCCTATAACCTAAAAACCTTAGAAAAATTTCAATTTCAAAGAAAAATACTCAATGATATGGCTTATTTTCCATTTTCCCATGGTCTTCAATTATTATTATCCAAAGACCACTATTATATTTTGCTTATTCTTTGATCCGGCGCCTATTTTTAATTCGGTTATTATTCGGCTATCAGTCAAAGCGAATATATGAAATTCAACCAAATTTCCTGGTGAATTTTGACGGCAATTTTATCTTATTCCTTTCTTCATACGATTCAATTCGTTCGTGTGGGTGGATGCATGTAGTTTTTTCATTTTCATTATTATGCTTCAAAGGAATTGAAATGGATTTTGTCGATTAAATTAAAAAAGAAATAAAATTAATGCTTTTGAGCTGATTTTTTAAATTATTTTTCATTTTCATTGGCAAACACGTTCAATCCAGCGATTGAAATAGATAATAATGAAAATTGTCAATGTTCCCATATCACATCGCATTAAAATTGAAATGCCTTCAGTTCATGGTTATCCATTATCCATCATCGATTATGTCATTCAAAATGAATAATTACTATGTGAGTATGTTTTTTTTTTGCCTACAAGGCCTACACCTGTTTCCGTTCTATTCAGCAGAAAACAAATCACAACATTTTCCCATTTTCCACATTTCAGAACTCCATGCACATCGATTTTATATGAAATAATCGTGAATCGTGAAGCGATTACAGTGCAAAGTGATACAGATGGTCAATGTATGTGTATGTATGAACTGCGGCAACCACATGTGCTACACAATACACAACATACAACAAACAAAGAATACCAAGCATTTAGTATCGGCCACTTTGAGTTAAATTTTGATGGCAAAACTCAATGGATGTTCTTTTGTTTTTGTTTTTATTGCACCTAAACTGATTTCCAACTGAAGAATCTCCTCTTAATCCATTCATTCAATTGAACATTGAAGGCTGAATTTGAATTTGAAATTTTCTTTCGTTTTCTTTTCTTTTTTTCTTTCTGTAACAATCACACGAAAAATGATGTGCAGTGCCTTTCTCTCAACCGAAACGAATGATAGAAAATCCGGTTTTTTGTCTTATGCGGACGGACTTTCAACAAACATCCATGGCTGGTGAATATATAATTTTACTTACGCCAAAATGTGAAGAGGCGACACCAAAATTTCGGCAAACAATTTATGATGTTGCCTTTCGTTGATTCACTTTGATGGAAAATTTCCAACTTTTTTTTTTTCACAATATTATAACACTTTATCCAAATGACAAATTTTATGAATCATTTTAATAGTGAACATTTAAAAAAAAAAATATATAATTTTCAGTAGCGTTCGTTGATTTCCGTTGAATTAACTATTTTCTGTTTTTCTTATTATTATTTTTTCCTGGATGTCACTTTTATTCTGTGCTTCTGTGTTTTCACAGTCACTTTGTAGCGCTTTTTCTTCAAGCCGAAAATTTTGCCGATTTATGTTGTTTTTTTGTTCAGTGTATCACACTAGTTCAAGCATATGATAATTGGTTTTCAAATAAGTTTACTTCTTTCTGTTTTATTCATCGACAAACGTAGTCGAATCGAATGAAAAATGCAATTGAAAATTAAAAACTGAATCAAAGAATTTTTCTCTTTTTTTCTCGATATCGTCGAAAAGGGAAACAAATCAAAATTAAACCTTCTCTACTCGGTGAGTCTGTTGATTACACTAAAACCGTTCAAAATAAAAAACATTGCTTTGCCATACAGTTTTTGATTCGGTTGCCGATGAATGTTGCACGCTTCTTTTATTCACATATTTATACATTGTTCGTTTCAAGTGTTTTGAATGTGTTAGATGTTACATACGAGGAAAACCAAAAACAAGAAAGAAAAAAAAATCATTTGTTTTGCGTGTGTGTGTGCGTGTGTATGTGGTTCTTTTTTTTTCTTCAGTTTTGTTGGTTATGTTCGATGTTCACGGCCCGCAAACGAGACAAGATGCAGAGATGCGAGAATGCATGGTTCTACAATAAACTTTCACACACGGACATTTGTTGACAAATACGACAACCATGACTACGTTCGGTGTATGGGAAAATATTTCATTTGCTGTTTCATTTGAATTATCGGGCATCGCATGCTCGCATGCTAGAACGAAACGGAAAATACGAATAATAGACGTATACATGGCGTATGTATGACAACGATACACTGACTAATTTGATGACACGGTACATACATCATGTGCATATTACCTTACACCGTCAATAACAATCTGAAATTCTGATATCAAAATATTGTAGTTGTTGTTTTTTCTTTTTCACGTATAAATTTACAATCATTCCGGATAGATGTGACAGCGCAACATTACAATACTACTATAATCACACACCGATATCGCAACATCGACCAATTTTTACGTTGCTCAACGCATTTTTCTTTTATCGCAAAAATTGTTGTTGAAAATAATTTTTGAGATTTAATTTTTTTTTTTAATCAAATTATGTAACCAAATTTCGATCGAAATTTGATGTTTTTGTTATTGTTGGCTGATTTTCGATTCCACACACATGCACACACCATCACACTTTTGTGGTGATGAAGTAGTTTTTCGGATGAAATTCCACGTGTATAAAACTGGCGGTGCAATTTGCGATTCGATCTGATCGATTTTTCAAGTCAAATTCATCTTGATTTATTCCAACATTTCATATGCTAATCAATAATATATTAATCATTGTGTCACGAATATTACACCCGCAGTCTGATTGCGTCAAAAATACGAATAT
>GL501515.1:755276-770247 GCA_000149185.1 Mayetiola destructor
AGAGAGAGAGAGAGAGAAAAAGCACAGTTTAACAATAGACATTGCGAGCGAGTCGCTCAAAAGACGACGAAAATTTTTTCACACTCGAATAACTGAACTCAATGGAAACAGAAGCCAAGCTTCAAGTTTTAACCAAATCGTAGAGGCAAAAAAAAATTATCCAACTCTTTCATTTATGATTTTAATCATAAACACTCTTTTCAAATTAGAAAATTTGTAATTTAAGTTTTTGACAAATCGGCAATCGGTTTTATAACAATAATTGTTATCATTTTCATTTATATTTTTTATAGAAAAATCATATTTGTGCCGGAATAAAAAAGAAGTGCAATGGAAACGGCACTCGAAGTTTTGTCACGAGCCGCTACAATGGTTACGGCAAACAGCGGTAAGCTTTTTCTTTTTCGCATCTTTTCGGTGTGTAGTTTATCTAATGGTTTCAATTAATTTTGCTGTGGCTTCTTTGCTCATTCGATACTGTCTTTGGTAGCAGTTTTTGTGTTGTTATGAGTTTGATCATTTTCAATTTAAAAAAAAAACATATTTTCATTATATTTTCATTGGACAGATAATCGATTAACAATAACTAAAGAGCTTCCAACAACAAAGTGGCGCCGTGATCGTCGCATCCGTTTGTCATCCGAATATCATCATAATCATGAAACAATTAGCACCGTTAAACCATTGGGTGAGTCAAATCAATCGAATCAATCAAATCAACCAATGAACAATGGTAGCAGCGATACAATGGAAATTCCATTAGATATGTCTGTGAATGCAACAAAACAACAATTACCACCGCCACCATATCGTGAACCATTGCCCGGTTCAACATTTAGCACAATTACACGGCCCAGTGTTATAACACAAGCACCAAAACGTGAAATTATTTCCAATCAAGAGAATAAAGAAAGTTTCAGCCCAAAAAAATCGATCGTAATGTGTGATGATTCGGTACCGGCAGCCGGTTAGTGTTGTTCCTTTTTTTTTTTTTAAATTAAACCCCCAAAAATAAATTTATATTTTAATTGAATTTTTTATTGAATATTTTAGAATCGATATCAATGGTGGATCCAGTGATTGATGAACATTTTCGGCGATCCCTGGGCGCTGATTATATGAATCTCTTTGGAAATCATTTAAATCAATTAAAATCATCCCGTTCAACAGCAAACCAAACCACTAACAATAACAATAATAATGATAATAAAATAAATAATAAATCACCACAAATTAGTCCAATAGAATTAAAATCAGCCGAAAAACCAGTGATTCCGATTAGTAATAAAATATGCACAGAAAATGATGAATTTGAAACTGAAACTGAAACTGGTCCAGCTTCCGGAACCGTTGAGAATATTGAATTTTCCGTTGATGATCATTTTGCTAAAGCGCTTGGTGATACATGGAAGCAATTGCAACAAAATAAACAAACGAGTTTATCGCCAGCCGATAGCCCGTCGCCAAATAAAATGGAAATTGATGAAAATGCATTAACATCTTCCGCCGATGAAAATGATGATGATAATGATGATGATGATGATGCGTCTGTTTCAAATGATGATAAAAATAATTCGGACAGTCATCGATAGATCATCGCGATCTGTTTACTGTTTTGGAGTCATCGTTGGATTCGATTTCTAGAAAATGTGAACGAAAATTAATTATTTTATTTAAGATTTAGGTGCAAAATGATAATGGAAAAATTGAATATAAGAAATTCATTATGAACACACTCTCAGTCTCAAAATAATGAAATAATATTTTTTATTTATAAAATTTTGAAAAGTTTTAAAAGAAAAAAATGAAAAGAAATTGGACAAATCGGACATTGGATATAGGGAAAATGGGAAATTGGAGATGAAACTTGTACAGATTTTTTTCTTTTTGTGAGTTTAGAATCAATTCAAAAGCAAATGACAAAAGTGCTCAGCATGAACTAAATTCATTTTTCGAAATCATGTCATATTTATACATTTCAAAAATTTATGACTACACGATTAAAATATATTCTCGAACTCATTTTGAATTATTATGGTTTTAAAGTCAAATTTAAACTATGTTTAGAATCAAATCTTTATCTTTATTCATTTCCAATCGGTAATGAAAATAATTAAACAGTTATCAATGATATATCATGGCATTCCCTCATTTTTGTATCCAAAAGGTGTTTCCCAATTTTATATTTACATTTCAATTTAATTTCATTTTCAGGCTTCCGGCAAATATTCCAATGTTTTGTGTTTGCTTTTGCTTCAATTGTTCCGAAGAAATTTGTAGTAAAAAAAAAATAATTTCAATTGATTCGAAGTAATTTGGGAATGTGGAATATTAGTACTGTTTTTTTTTAAATGTAAACTTGAATGTAAAGTGCCCAATAAATAATTAGCAGAAAAATGACTTTTTTTTTTGGTTAATTGAATTGTTCAAATTTATGTCGCTCATTCTGATTGATTCATTGATTTGATTGATTTTTGTTGCTGTGCTTTGGTCATCGACGTTCCATTTGGTGGATCATAATAATTTTGCATATGCTGAGGGTAAAATTCTCTTCTTCACAATTTCGTTATACACTTACCGAAATAATCATGTGGAATGGCTGATGAGAATCAACTAGATTTTTTCAGACAGCACCATCAACCCATGAAAAAAAGGAATGATAATAATTTTGCTCACGGCAAGCTAGTCCAGAATCAAAATTGCAGTAAATAAATCTGACCTTCTGTCGAAAATGTAAGTTTCACATTTTACTCATTTAAAAGCGAGTAATATAGGATAAGAGACAGGAGTGGTAACTCGTAAATTGAAGGGATGCAAAAGAATAACGCTCAAAAAAAAAAAAAAAATCAAATATATATGAATTCAATAAACCAAAAGAAAACATTATTACGTAATTTACTAAATTTTTGATTTTATCGGCGAAAACTCATGTGTGAATACCTGCTGTCGATTAAGTGCGCGCTGATACGTCAATTTATTGAAAATACGAATATATTTTTTCTTCAACGTTTTGCTATTGACATAAAACAATCGAATGTTTATAACGGATATCGGTTTTGATTTTTCGCATCGAAAAATTCACAATTATATTGTATAATCCGTCGTTTCAGCTTCCAATAGATTACCTCTCAGAAATATTGAACAAAAAAGGTTTCATCAATTTTGTGTTTCATTTCATTGATCAACAATTCACAATCGGGAACCGAAGCTCCTAAAGCACCATGGATTTGACTGTATCTAGGTTTATAATTAATTTTGTACATTCCATCCGGTCCATGTCCTGAAATTCAATACAAAACGATATTTATTTAAAAATTTAGATTGAAGAAGAATCAGGGAATCGATCAAAAGAAGTAATTGAATCAAACCGTAAGAATCGATCGAATCGAACCATCAAAATAAATAGCCGACAATTCAAATCTTTTGTCACCATGTGCGATAATAATAATTATTGATGTTGACTTCTACATCCGAAAATTCCATGCGATGAAAAAAGAAAACAAAGAGAAGTTTGTTTATAATGTTTGTTCACGATTTAATAAATGGCAAGTTAAGAAGGAAAAAAATCGATGAAGTCATTGAATCTTCAACAAATTTAAAATATTGTAATTGGAATGATTCCGGTTAAATAAATCCCTGACGTACCTGTGTGTTTTGGCACTGAAAACCAGCTTGAACTCAGACAAAACGCGTAATTACCATAATTATGTCCGATTCAGTTATCAAATTATTTTTAACTGAATCGAAAAATGAACGCAATTCTGCCTCTTCATATTCTAACATTTTTAATAAATTTTTTTTTTTTTTTCTTTATTTATCTTTTAAATGCTTTACGCAAACGAATGAATTTTTTCAGTAGATTAAAACACTTCAGTTTACTAATTCGATTATTTTTGTCACTTTAATGTTTCTTCTTCTCTTTGCATAAATTTCTTTTTGTCTCGCTCACCTCATATCTATTTGACGTTTTGAAACGTCATTGATGGCGGCACTGCATGTGTTATACAAATAAATGTTTTTTAGGTGAATTCACTCCGGCTGAAATAATCGTATTACAAAAGTAATAAATCGAATGGATGAAACACTTCGACAAAGATCCCTAGTCGAGGCATAAACCAAATTAGTGGATACTCGTTCTCTCTGCATATTAACTCATTCAAAACAGAAGCAATTACCTGAACTTCTATCAAAGACAAAAAAAACATACAAAAAAGCAAAATCTCAATGCCATATCAAACCTCCTGAAAACTCACAATTTTTTATGCCGAAATCGATTAAAATCCTTTAAAAAAATGAAACAGAATTTGTAGACTTGTGTTCAGATGCCCTGATCCAACAATTGATTTGTTTCAATTTTTTTTGTTCATTTCATCATAATTTAGCGAATATTAAAAGTAATCCAAATAATTCAAAAATAAATAAAACACACAATTTGATTGATTCATTATTTTAGTTTTAATTTTATAATTATTTAGAAAAATTTAGTTTAAAAGACTGATAAAACCTATTCAAAAATTGATGGCATTTATTTTAAAAGAGACACATTTTATTCAGTATAAATTTAAAAATGCGAACGGTTCAGGACAAAATAAAAGAAGAACTTACGGTGAAAATAGACGGTGAAGTATTCCTTAAATTTTTGATTCTGCACAGTAGTTGAACGGATCCGTTAAAGGACTGATTTCGAATGGTGCTAGAATTTCCAAAATTTTGCATTTGAATTGAATTTCATTTATTTGCATTCAACAAATGGCAACAATCTATTCACCACTCGACCTCAGTTCTCAAATCGGATGATAAAAAGCCAACACACACACACACACACACCTGCAATCGCGATCACCCGAACACAAACTTGGTCGAAAAAACCCAAACGAATTGATTGATTGATTTTTAAAACTGTTTTTTGAATCAAGAAAACAAAAAAAAGAGAAATTTCCGAAATATTTAAAAGAACTTATCAATTGAAGTGCCGAATGCAAACTATTCGATCGAATGATTGCAGATCACAGATAATCCAACAAAAATAAAAAAAAACGAAGAAAATGAAGTGCACAACAAGAATGTACTGGGAAACAAAATATGATTAATTTCAAAATAAAATGACAGAATGAGTATAAAGTATTTTCAAAGTGGAAAGAAAGCAAATAAATTAGCGAACGAAACAAACAAATGTGAAAATTCTTTTGGTTTTGCGGAAGCCTTAGGACAGCCGCAGTGACTCAAAGTGAGTTACAATATCAAAGAGCAAAAATGAACTAACAAACAAAATTAATTTTTTTTTCTTTAAATGAAAAGAAGAAGAAGAAAAAACATAAAATAACGAAATTTGTGTTAAGATGCAATGCATGCAGAAGCAATAATTGGGTCTGATGTCTGTGCTAAACACCAACCGCAACGATATAAATTTATGCACAAAATTTAAACACCATTTCTAACACTGATTTTCCCAAATTCAGAATTGAATTTGAATTTGCTAAAGAATAAAAATAAAATTAAATTAAACTGTTTTTTTTTTTGTGCCAAAGTACTCGAGATCAAGGGAGAGCTTAGAGTCTCAAATCAAATGATAATAATCTTCACCGACGATCACCGGAATACTAACTCCAAACACGCCAAATCTGCTTCACTTTATAATGTGAAAACATTTTTGATCTTCGAATTGCAAAATGTCTTGAGATGAATGGGAAACACCGAACACCGTGCCGGGGTCCAGAGCCTAAATTGTCTTATTTTACTACTATTGAACAAAGGTGCCGAGCAATGCTCACACCAAAATGAAAGGGTAACGAAATATGGTTTTGTTTGTAATTTTCTTTTTTGTTGCCTTTCGAATTGTCAACGGTTTTTGGTGTTGCATTGTGGTTGGAAATGCATATTGTATTGAAACTGAGAAGACGGTTCAGTTATAAATATAAAATGATTAAATACATAGCCAAATATCTTGGCAATACTTTGGCATTATGGACGGGTGGTTCTTATGGCTTCATACTTTCCAACTGGAATAAAATGCGAAAAAATGAAAAACAATAAAAAAGCGACAATTCAAATTTTTTTTTTCCAAAGACAATTCAAACTCATACAGACACACACACACACAAACAGACATTATTATTATTATTATTATGTGTACTGCCTGCTTGCATTTGCCCTAGTTGCGATTCGACGGTATTTTATTTATTTCTTTTTTTTTTTAAATATATTTTAAATCAATCTGACAAAACATAATGGAAATTCGATCAATTTTTGCATATTATTTCATTTGAAACATTCAACATTGAATGAGGAATCGAATATCGTCGACATTTTCGTCAAGCACACATCAATCCAACGGATATATTTTGTTTTTTGTTTTTTTTTTTTTTTTTTGTGGATAGGTCTTCTTTAATTTCATTTTGAAATTTGAAATGTTGCATTTGTTTGTTTCAAGCTACTGAACGTTATACATAATATCTTCAACAATGGCTTGTCAGGTCGCATTTAATATATTTAACCGTTTCCACATCAAAGGAATAGCAGAATGTGTGTGTGACACAGTTGCTATAATATTCAATATGGGCTTGAAGGCAACTGAAGACAAGGTAACACTCATTCCTGCTAAAATGAAATTTAATACCAAATGCAGCGATTTATTTCAACAGCAATAGAAAATTTTAAATTCAAACATCAATTGCGTCGTCGTATTCATACTCGTTTATTTATTATTTTTATTAATTTTTTTTTTTTTTGTATCTTTGACATTAATAGGACGGAAATTACGATACATTAACAAGTGCGAGAAGGAATATCACCTAAATCATGTTGCCTAAAATTAATGGATACAATACGAATGATCAAATTTAATGGTGTCGCCAAATTTACATGATCTCTTTTCATTTGGCTTCGCAGAACGTAGCAGGTTTTGACAATTTTTCGCATTGAACTGATGACATCGGCTTCCAATGGAATACTTAAACAAACTAACGATGAATAAATCCATGGAAATGCCCAATCACGATTTTCCATATACCAATCCAAATCGTCCAGCAACCAATTCGATTGAAATTCCAACAATGTTTCCAGGTTGCGTTGGCCAACTTTTAGCACTTTGCCCAACAATGGTTCGTTTGCTTTGCAATAATTTAACCAAAGATCTTCTTGAAGTGTGTCTGGAGTATCATCAACAGCAGCATCACCATCATTACGAAATTTATTCGCATTTTCCCGTAGAGCATTAACTCTTGATTGGAGCCTCTTAAATTTCTCAGATTGAATGCGTTTCCATTTTGAGGTTGGAAACAGAGATTCTGGAGTTTCGCTTATCAATTCAATCACTTGTGAGTCAATCTATAAAATGTTTGTGATAAAATTTACAATAAAATATTTTAATAATTTGATTTAACTTACAATTTGATGAATGCCATCGGTTTTGGTGTCAGAGATTTTGGGCAATTTATCGGGGCGCTTCATTGAAACAACATCAGGTAAAGTGCTCCGTTCGAGTGCTGTTAATGCAATAAAATGATAACCATCTCGGGCATCTGAACACGAAAGTCCAGAATCTTCAGCCGTTAATTCAATTAATGGCAATGCTTGCCGCTGTGAATAATCCATCATCGATCGAATTCAAATTAAAACAATTAAAATAATCATTTGCAAATGACAACAACGTACACACACACACACACACACACACACACAATTTATTCCATTTATTTTACTTTTGTTATACATATTTGTTGGACAATGTGACAGCTGTCGTTATCAAACTTAAACGTATATAATATTTGATGGATTCATCGATAGAGGTCGCTATCGCAAAGTTACATTTGTCACAAAAAGTTTAACAAACCCTGTTTATACGGTCCATTCTTCATCTAAATAATGTAAAATCGGTTTGAAATTAAGTTTATCACCATAAACTTCAGCCAAAGCATCGAGTACGAGTTTCTGAATGAAATCCACCTGATCAGCTGGGCAATAATCATCATTCGATGATCGGGCAATCGTTATAATATTTGGTGTTAACTGAATGGCATTTAGGATTTTTTTGAACGCATTCACCAATTCGATGATTTCATCGTTCGAAGAAATGTGATGAGGCAATTCTGTTGAATCGAATGTACATCCGGCATCATAAATGGTCATCCAGCCAACGACATTTTCAACATTGTAATTTAATTTGATTTCGTTGAGTAAATTAATTATCTCATTTTGTTTAAACTTCACGCCATCCGGTATTTCAACGTTGGAAATTTGTACGCCATCATTCAATTGATGGAATATTTTCTCCAAATCATTTAAATAATCATATCTTCGTTTGGTAAATGCTAAAAGCTCCGCTTCATTGGCCGTTGAATCAAAACTTTGATTAAAGAAATCGTGTTTGAATAATATTTTCAACTGGTCGAAAATATGCACATTGTTGAGTAAACTTTTAAATGGATTTGCCGTACTAAAGAAATCCAAATCGATATCCAATATAAATTGTTCGTTGCCATCATTGTTGCTGTTCAAAAATGAAATAAAACGATTTCCCGTGTTCTCCGGCAATTGTTGTTGCTTTTTTTGTTCGATAATGAGTGAATGATTCAATGTAAATACCCCCAAATTGATAAATTGCTGATTATCTAAATTATGTGTTGGTTGATAAGTGCCTTCCGATAAAAAATATTCCAAATATGAATCACATCGAATGTGGCCACAATAATCACCAATACTGAAATTATAATCACCATCCGGTATTTGTTTTGCCCATTCGGGTTTTATCCAAATCATTTGATTGATATGGCCAGCATAAGCGGTTGGCATTAGCCAATTCTCAATCGATAGCGATTCAAGCAATTTTTCTTTGTTGCGTACATATTCGATGGGCAGATTTTTTGGTATTGTCATATCGGGATGCGAATCGAAATGAAGAATTTTATTCCCTTTGAATGGGATGCGACGCGATCCAAGGCATCGATAGATAAATTCCAGCACATCATTATGATCTTCGACGATAAAAATTGGAATTTTGTGGAATGGACGCAATTTTGAATTAGGTGCCATATTCTACTGAAATTGAAAGCAGCAAATCCAAATCCGTCCGTCTGAAAATATATTTCGAGAAAGAAAAAAATGAAACAAAGATTAGCTGCAGGCTCATGGGAATAGGTGTTAGTTTAGTATTTATGAAATTCTGTAACTGAATTCTCTATTTTGTTTTTGTTTTTTGTTTTTTTTTTTGCTTTTCGTTCGTTTATCATCCGAAGAGAAAAAGAGAGAACGAGAGCGAGACAAATAAAATAAATCATATTTATTACGGCGAAAATATGATCAAAAGCAGTGTCGTTCGTTGCAATAATGGAATGGTGAACAGAACAAAGAACCTCAAAAAGATTTGATTAATATTATTGTTCTTTCGCTTTTGACATGCAAAATCAAAATTTATGAATCATTTATTTTCCTTTAGCGCTCCATTCTGTTTCGTTTCGTTTCGTATATTGTGATTGGTGCATATTCTTTTCCATTTTTAGCAATAAATAGAGAAAAGTTAGCATTTCCAAGTTGGTTTATTGGCTTGCCAATATTCCGTCTGTGTCATCGCATTCGAGGTCAAATAGAGGGCAACTAAATTGCGATTCCAATCCCCCTCGCCACACGCATTACAAACAATTTCATTCATAAAAGTAAAACCAGGCAAATCAATAACACACGCACACTGTCATTCGGCCAGCGTGTTAGCGCTGAACATATCGTGCAATGAATGAGACTGTTTTTACTCTTTCAATCGAATTTCTCTTTCACTGCCCCAACATCCAATATTTTCTGGATGAAACAATCGATAAAAGCACAAATCCCAAATTTCGCAACAAATTTTTCTAAAAACGACGGAGATCTGGAGCCAATGAACGAAAATGATTGCCATTCATACATAAAACAAGCAAAAGCAATGCTCCACCTTTCAATCCGAATGAACGAACGAACGAACGAACGAATGAACCAACAAATATTTACACATTCAAAGCACCGTCATCATCAAAGAAATGCTATTTTGCTATACTAAAAAAGCGAATTGACACACAAATGAGTTGATCCAATTCATTAAATAGTATAAGGCTTTGTTCATAAAAAAAGTGCTGCAGTGGTAAATGTGTGATTTTTGTATGTTTGCTAATCCATACAGTCATTCTGAATTTTATTCTAAATTACAATAACTCTTTTCTTTTGAACACTCTCCGTTTTTTTTAAAGAAATCATCAATCGGCAATAAAAAATAATCTACTAAATAAATAATGAATACGCAATACACAACAGCACACAAAAGCATGTAGACGAATGAGATTAAGAATCCGAATAAACTGTGAACTCAATAAAATCATTACTGAAATGTGCACGCTACCACGAAATCGACCCATATTGACCCACGGCTGTTAACAGTGTATAGAGCACATCTTGTTTCATCATCTGTGTTGGATCAGTGGGTAGCGGAACTATCTTAAATTTGAGTATTTGAATATAAGAAAATTTTATGAAATATAGATTGATACGCTGCAGCTAACCGGTAGATCGGTATATCGAACCATCCCTATAGACGTCAATAGCTTGTCTGAAAATATATCATGTATGAAATTTTCAATTCCTCGAGACCAATCCTCCCTTGGCTTTTGATCTTTAAATTTTACAACGCCCCCTCTATTTATATTGACTGATATCGACCCATGGCCATTATCAGCCGATAGAGTACACATAGTTCCACCAAATATGGTGAATCCACCGGTGGCATATCCTCCAATCCCATTTTATAGTTACTTGAAATGATGAAAACGTCTGAGTGAAGAAAGACATTTGGACCCATAACCTGAGAACCAACGGGTTTCAACCGGGAGGGGGGGGGCTGTGTAACATTGCTTTGACGTTTCCCAAGTGTATCTTGACAGTTCTCTCAAAACGTCATAGGGTATTGACATGAATGTATTGATCTTTTTTTTGCACATATTTGTTAATTATTGTGCACAATCGAAACTTTCATTTTCTTTGTTATTTGTATTTTGTTTTGCCCAGTTTGTCCACGTCCATTCAATCAACTAGTTTCAAATAACGAAGAAAATTAAAGTTTCAATTGTGCTGAATTGTGCACAATAATGAACAATTATGTTTTAAAAAAAGATCAATACATTCATGTCAATACTCTATGATGTTTTGAGAGTGTACTGTCAAAGTACACTTGGGAAACGTCAAGAGCCAATTTGGCACCCCCTTGGCTTTAACCCATGAAAATTTCACTGCCACAACTAGACTTTAGGGCGAATATGGCTAAAACAATTCCGCGGGAAATCGCTTCGCTCAGTATTTTGAAATTTTCCCTCTGGAAATATTTCCGCCCAGGAACTATTTCCATGAAGTTTCCAAAGGGAATTTTTCCTGGGGATTAATTCCTGAATTTATTTCGCAACGTATTTTGAGAAATAATTTCCAATAATTTAAGATTTAACATTTAATGGTACATGTGTAGGCCTGCCATCCGGGCGGGAATTGGAAGGAATTTCCTGCTTTCAGAGACACATTCCTACCCATACAGTAATACTTCCACGCAAAGTGAGCTTTAGCAGCTTTGGCGTATCAAATGAAAAATTTCCGAATCCATATGCTTCGATTTTAAGAAGGCCAATAATCAAGTTTTCCACCTTCGGAAGTACTACTTATACTGGGTCATCGTCTGCTCGTAAGAAAAAGTTTCTACCAGGTATCCAAAGTTCAAATGTTTTTAAGTCCTTCAAATGTTTTGCAATCGACTTAAGTGTCTCCCTACTTTCGGGATATATTCTTATTATTTAGGAAAATTTGATCAAGATTGTATTTTGCTTCCATACGGGATCCCAGCGTTAATTCTTTCAATCCCGTTACATTATCCAAGTATTATACATTATCCAAATATTAAATCAAATTTGAATTCAACTAGACAGCATCCACCATGATACTTTTTAACTTTTGGAAAAAAATGTCATATTTTCTTTTTGACAATTCTTTCCAAAAATTTGCATAAACGAAAGTGGATATAAATTTTCCAAAATGGTCATAAAATTTAACATAAGTGGGTATAAATATTCCAAAATGGTCATAAAATTTCCAAAAAGTACAGAAAGTTTCCCAAAAATGACATAAAATTTCCCAAAAACGACATAAAAATTCCCAACGAGATGTTCTACCATTCGTGATTCTCGAGGTATAAATTGTCGAAAATCGACTTTTCTTCCTCTTTTTCCATCTCAATAATCCAACGAAGAGCGAACGTTTTAATTATTTTGCGTTATGTAAATATTTCTCACATGATGAACGAAATCCAAATATCAGGCGCACATAATCATAAGCAAGACGTTCGATAAATTTTTCATTAAAATCGTCTTCTGACGAAACTTTTATTAAATACGGCAACCAAATTTATTTTTATAGAGATTGTGCATCAAAATTAGTTTAAGCCATAAACGGCTATAGAAAATATTTGTATGGAAAAAATTTCGATTGACGCTTATAGTGCTCAGATATTTTGGTGGACTTTTTTTTTCTGAAATACGATTATTGAAATGGAAATATGAAGTCCCATATTTATTCTCAGCAATTCAATTCAATAATAATATGTAACTGTGACTTAATACGATGTTCATTCGCTTAATGATTTAAGCACATAATGTTCCATTCTATGCAATTTTTCAGTGTGCTAACGGTGAGGGAAGCGGTTAGTGACACATCCAGATCGTCTTCCACAATTTCTTTACCACCATCATACAGATGAAACAATAGTGACGTAAGGGGCCTCAATTCATAAGAGCTGAAAAACTGCGAACGATCCAGAATGTTAATAAATTGAAAATGATTACAAACAAAAAATGGGTTCAATTTAGACGAAAAGCTTTTCTCAATTCAGTTTACCGTGTGTTGTTCAAAAAGAGAAATGAAAAAATTGTTTCAAATTAAATGAAATTCTCAATCCCACACTCAATGTGAATATTTGCAAGAGTTACTTGAAATTGGTGTGTTGGGTGTGGAAATATCGTTAATTATTAGACTCAAGACTCAAGATTGTTGTTTGCCTCTTTCGTTTTCTCGATATTATTTTCCTTCATACTCGATTTTCGGTAACTTGTTCGTTTCAATCCATTCCGTTTCGTTCATTCATTCATTCATTCATTTTGAGTTTTTCGCTTTTGTTTTGTCATTCGATTTGATTTTATGTGTGGAAATCGTATGATGATTGCGTAGGCGCTTGGATATCGCATAATGATACTGGTACAATATACATATTAGTTGAGCCTATTATTCAAGCATTCACTTGCGTGTGATGTGTGTGTGTGTGTGTGTGTGTGTGGGTGGGCGATTACAATAGAACTTTCTCTGATGTTGTTGTTGTTTTTTCTTCATGATTTTGCCCCGCATTCCGGAATTTCATTTCATTCATGCATTCAATGATGGCAGATGGCCATGCGGACTTTGACTTTTCCTCATCGTAATACACACATTGTGGCAACAAATGGTGTCTTATATTCGATAAACTAATTTCACATCAAATTGTCATTTCTCTTAAAATCTCAAAGAAACAAAGATTATGAGCTTTGCATGGATGAGATCTGAAGTGCCCTGTCGTGTACTATATTGTTTATTATAAACGTGGGCCGTGGGGTTATTTATACTGCGAACTAATTAGTCTAATTTTACCTGTTTCTCATGATACAACATTGGCTACTGATTCAGTCGATTCCCGCCTAGAATGCATGAATGACAAGGGTTACAAAACGAAAACGAAAACAAAAAACCAAAAGAAAAAAAAATCCATGATCTAATGATTGAAAAAAAACATAGTAAGGGAGAAAGAAATGTCGTCATTGTTGTTTGCTCCATTTAGATGGTTTTGTCCATTTGAATGCCATTTTCCCTGACAACAACGAACATGGAAGCGAACATTCGAAATTGAGAATCGTGTATCGATCGGGCAAACATCACAATTAATATGTGTGGGCAGAACGATAATGTATTCGATTTTTCTCATCAACATCATCATTCAAATTGAACCGAAAAACATAAATTTTCCCAAATTTCATCGTCAAAAATTGAATTATTATCGCCGCTCATTACAAATTGTAAATATGTTCGTTTACAAATGGCATCGCAATTAAAGACAATTTTACGTTTTTACTATAAAAATTGTCGCTGAGGAATTATTCATGTATACCAAAACTGATACCAGTGCCAGCGCCAATAGCACCAGTTACCACGTCAACTTTTGAATGGGAATGGTGTTCGTGCGTAAGCATGAATGAAACTTAATCTTTGACCTTTTTGTTGGGTCGTTTGTTTGTTTTTCATTTTCATCGTTAGCAATATGAGCTGTGTGTCTGTGTGTGTGTGTCAATGCTTGAAAATCGATTCAGAAGAAGCTTTAAATGAATTTTAATGAATAAACATTAGCTGCATAATTGGAGGTTGAATTTTTTCCATTTTTCGGGAAGTCTTTCTTCGAAATCATATTTTCAGTACCATTCGTCGGTGGTCATGGTTTTTTTTTGTCTTTCAACAAGCAAAAATTTGCAAATTTTTTTAAATGCTCAAAATTCACAAATAAAATTTTATTATTCAACAACAACAGCCGTTCGGTCGTTCAGATGAATGAATCGAAATCTATTATGAATTATGAATGAGAATAAAATGAGGCGAATCAAATAGCAAAAAAAAAAAAAAATCAATTGAGAAAATAAATACATATTTTTTCATTCATGATAATAATTGGCGCAAACGTATAAACGTACAACATATAACGTATAACGTGCCTGTCCATCACAAATGAGTCGTTTTGAATGTATTTCCTTTTGGAGATTGTTTGATCATTTCGGAAATCCTAATTTGCATGCCAAATTTTTTTAGAATGGAATCGAATGAGAGTGGGAGACCGAATGAGAGGCCCACATGAGAGCGCACAAAAAGTGTCGTTAAATTTTAATTAAATCTACTGTACATG
>GL501515.1:804977-835207 GCA_000149185.1 Mayetiola destructor
CATAAAATTATATTTTGTCTGTTATTCGATCCGTTTTTATACGGTGTTCCATGTTCCGTGTTGTCGTCGGCTTGTTGTGGGTTTCTCACTTAACTTTTTTTCATTCTCATGCACTCGCACACAAAGTGAGACCAGGAGAAAACAAACCATAACAACATCAGCAAAATCATGAATTGGATCAGAAAGAGGCAATGGAAAATAAAAAAAGGCGAAAAAAAAGAGTCCCGACATTGATAATTATAATGGCATAATGATGGTTAAACTGTTGTTATTTGCTCTTGGCACGCCACTTTATCCGGACTTTAAAAACATTTCGTTGTTTCGAAGAAAAACAGCGAAAATGAAGAACCAAACGTAGAAAAAAGGAAGTTTTTTTTTGAGTTCAAATTCAAGCCATGTACAAAAAATATGAATAATAGAATCGAAATCGTTTGGTGCGTCTCTTTTTTTCACAGCGAAACATTGAACGTCGACATGGTCATCTCTCGATAAAATTTCTCAAACATATTATTCAATTTGGTCGTGTTAATACCATGCCAATAATGAACCGAATCTTGCGATTTATTAATCGTTTCTCTTTTTTGTTTGGGATCCAAAAAAAAAAATAAATAAATAAATAAAATGAAATTTTTCCAATTGTGAAAAGAGCAAAAACTAACTTATATTCTTTATTTATCGAAATTCTTTTATTGAAAATGATGTTCTATTGTTAAAACGCATCGGCCATTTTGGCTTGGATCAATGAATTATTGTTTCATATTCAGTTGGTCCAGTTATATCTCACCGAAAAACAGTTTTCAATCAAAAATAAAAATTAATTTATCGATTGGCAAATGTATTGAACGTTCCCGTTCAGCGCACACACACACAACACAGACCAACACACATCCGATGAACAATGGGCACAAATTTACGCTTATTTGAACACCAACAATCCTATTCGGCCCAAAGGCGAATGAGAAAAAAAAACGAAGGTGATTAATCTTCACCGTTAACTGATTTTAAATGATTGAAATTTTAACCTGTCCCAATATTATCATCGGCAGCCGATTTTCGGTTGAAAAATCTTCTACCAATTTTTCACCGCGTCAAAAATGAGATTTATTTTTTTTTTCATTTCGACACAATATCAAGCATCAAGCCAAATAGTTAACTAAGAAATCATCAAGTTCAAATGTTCAATGTAACCATTTACGGATGTTTCGAATTCCAAAATTCGCAAACTGTTGGCTTCGAGTCCCGTATGTTTTAAACTTCCGATTCTACAATGTTTCCCATTCCCGAATTTGAACAAACGATTAGTTTTGCCTCTGAAAAATTATTTGGCATTCCATTCGATTTATCTTTTGCATTGGACGGTATGTTACAAGGATTTCAACGCAGCCGTTTGCCAATGCCAGAGCCAAAACCAAATTTGGAATATGATTTGAAATGAAATTAATGATTTCTCATCTTTGAGTGTTTGTGCACAAGACGAACCCACGGACCCGAATCAAACGAAAGTAATAATAAAATGTATGCCATGTATATTGATTGGTATTTGTGACGTTGGTGCTTGTGTTGATGTCATGGGAATTCAAATCAATGCCATCATCGATAGAAAATTACAATCTAATAAATTGAAAACTTAATGGAAATCCCCCCCTCCCTCTTTCTTCCCCACCCTCCCTCACCGTACACGTGACAATATTCAAGAAATTATGTGTATAATAATGGATTTTGTCGTATGCATCGGTTGAGTCTATTGATTTCGAAATATCTTTGTCACCCTTCGAATAAAACCGAATGCATCTATCGGATGACGAATTGCAATTGTTTGATAACGATAATAATGATAATAACAATTCAAAGTTTTCACGTTCAATTTGAACTTAGAAAATCAAAACATTTCAAAGCTTATCGAAATCAATGGCGTGCAGTCAAACTTCTTAAATCTCTGACATGCTTCACTTCTCACTCATTCGATATGGGGTATTAAAAGGGTACACATATGCCGATGAATAGTCATAGTTTGAAACCCTTGCCTTGGAAATTTTCTTAAAACTTTGTTTTGCATTGTCTTATCTTTATCATGTGTTGCATACATTTCCGTTAAAACACTTTCGTCTGTGGCACAAATTTCAATCGGGGATGAAGAGAGATTATTGCTGGTCTGTGTTCTGGCTAAAAAACCAAATATTACCTAATAATAATTCGTCATATCATATCGATCGTATTATGCGTCATAATAAAATATAATAATATAATTTTAAAATGACGAAATGTTGGATGTACTACGTGAATTGGCAAGATTCAGAGTATAGTTTTATCGATCCAACCGTGATTCGATAACCAGAGACAATAAATGCAAATGGAGCAATAGAGAGCTATAACAAATACATTCCACGATTGGCGGCAATCTGTCTGGCTGGAAAATGATGTACTTTTATTATGTCATTTCAATGAAGGCAAACTAATATTATTATTTATCCATCATCCATCCAACCACCTACACACTATCTAACGACTAAAGTCCATTCCAACGATCTGTTCATTTCAATCAGTGCAAAAGCAAGTGAAACTATATGTGTATTTGAAATGGAAAGAGGAAAAAAGAGACGACAAACAAGTGTCAGATTTACAATAGTCAAATATAAAATTAGACATATCGTATCATCGTATTACAATGTACGAAAACACTTTTCACTTCAGGCAAATATAAACATTTAACATGATACACATCACACATCCCAATACCCAACAAAAAACCAAATCCCAAATCTCAAAATTGTCTTTTCGTTAAGTATCGAATTTATCATTTTCTTATAATTCTTACAAACCAAAGAAAAAACAAAAATAATAATCAAATTCTTTGGCATATTAAATGGATCGGTATGAACGTTCGTCTAAAAACTATTTGTGAAATATACAGAGAAGGAAATTTTCAGAAAGTTTTTGTACAACTGTTTGTTGGAATGCTTGACATCTTTTTTAGATATGAAATTTATGCAAATCTATAAATCATTTTCTGTACGCCTTTGAAGCGAATGATACTTGAAATGTGAAACTTTTCGGAATGTGTGAATGTTTTCCTTGATTCTTGATGTATGTGTACACTGTACACTGTATACGTTGTTCATTGTCATTTAGTTTTGATTTCCCTTTTTTCTTTTCATTTCCTTTTGCATGAAGCATCAATAGCTTTGGCTATGCCCAAAAATCTTCTGCTTTATCTTAATCTTATATTATTCTTCATATTAATATCACATTCAATTTCGAATGAAATCATTCGAAAGAGAACCTTTTGTGGTCAGTCAAATGTCTAATGTAGTATTGGTTTGGTTTGGTTCATTTTGAAATTGAATATTCTCTCGGTAAAGTAACAAACATTCGAAAACTTTCGAAACGACATTTGATTGTTTGAGAAATGTTTGCTGGCATTTCAACTTTTTGGATATTCGTTATATTTGGTTTTGTCTCCCCCTTCATTCCTTCAGTCAATAATAATGATAAATAATTTTCCTTTCCGGCAATTTATAACATAATAATATCATTTATAATATGCAACGAGCGGTTCAAGGCCAACACCGGTTTCAGGCCAGCGAACCATTTCAGGCCCCTTTTTCTAACTTTTAACACATTTGAAAACGAACGATGTGATACATTTTAATACAAACATTTTCAAACTCAATGAATATTACTATTCAAATTGAGAATTGATGAATCGAGATTATTTGTTTGGATTTTGTTCAAATGCATTCTTATGGATTAACGAGATACGATGACCGTTGTTGGGATACCATCGAAATTGAAAAAAGATGAAGAAGAATGTTGGTAAGGAGTTTGAATGACCATCTACGATGACCATCTGGCAATGATTGTTGTTTTTCTGTGCCTTTGAAAGTCTATATAGTTCAAGTGAATTTAATGAAATGCATTTTTCGCTTTCATCGAAATGTTTGCAACAATTCAATTTATTTCTTGTGATTTAATTTATCGACAATTCAATAATTTTGAAATTATTATGAGATCCAGTAGATGGAACAGTGGAATGTTTTAATCAATTATTCTATGTCGTGTTATTTGGTCAATTTTAATTGGACTCACTGAATAACCATATGTTTGTTCTGTGTCCTAACAAGGGTCCTCATTTTATGGCCTCGTCAATATTATCTGATTAGAATTATTATTGATGACATTTTGTGTATGTTGTACGTGCACATGGAACGTGCACACATTCTTTTCACCCAAAAATACCCAAATCCCATACATCTTTTTCCCGAACCCTTTTTCAAACATTACACTAAAATATCACACTGACCACAGTGTATCAGGTTTTATGTCTGTATAGGAAGGGCTTTTTTTACATATAACATATTATAATAGAATCATTTTGTCTATGTGTATATCACACTATCCTCATCATTTAGCTCGGTAATTACATGCTGAAAGCCGAAAAATTCGAATGGAAAATAACATTTGATGCTTCGATAGATAAATCGCTTATAAGCACGCTTTTTGACCCATTCAATGGACATTTGTATTATAAATTATATTATTTATTGTGTATAAAATGAATGGACATTGAACATTTGTTTATTTGGAGCACTGAACCATGTATTTTATCCATTTGCAGGAAATTTAAGATGAAAATAACCGAACAAATTGGATTCGACTTCGAAAAAGGTCCAAAGACATGAGAGATTTTGAATTTAAGATTTACTCTTGTGACATCATGCTGGACATTGAATTATGGGTGTGAGATGTGAAAACATGTGAACATCATACTTTTCAATTTCCGAATTGTGTTTTAATTTATGATTGTTCTTTGACCGGATATAATTCAAATCTTTAAGATGTTGGATATATTGTTTTTGGATTTTCAATATGCCCATGAAATTTGCCATTTGTTTTGAACATTCAAAATAAAGGGAATCAATTATGCTGCTTCGAGTCACTGCAGGTAGAAAAAACAAAAACAAACGCTTGATGAATGATATGTTTAAATGAATATGCTCGTCAACTCAATGGTCCCATCTCTGGATTGCATAACAATGCGTCTACTTGCGCAGCTTACGCAAAGCTGAATAATAATAATAAATAATGTGCGTCAATAGCTTAAGTTGATGCAGGTAAACGATGCGCGCACGACACGACAATTCTTCGAACAAATAGTTAAGGTAAATGATGATGTTGATATTCCGATGATTGTCATTCGATTCGAAGACTCCTTGTCGACAAGGATATTTGGCTTCTGTTGTGTGCGATGTGAGTTATTCAATTGCTCGATCTTCTTCGACATTCTTTTGGGGAACATTCAGTTTCGAAATTATTTTGGGCTATTTTATTAAATTGAAAATATAAATCACAGTGTTTTTTCAAAAGTGTTTATGATTTTGATAATAATAAAAATAATTTCCGGACGTTTTCGTTTGATCGATGCGAATATTAATAAGACAATTGTCTGAAGAAAGTATGGAATCGTATTACGTATATGGAAATATTTATTGTAAGTTTGTGAATCGAGCAGTTGAGAGCACACCGGATGCACACAGTTTATGAATTTACTTTGTTTAACAAAAATGAGCGCACCGAAAATTTTCCACCAGAACTATAGAAAGAGAGAGAGAGAGAAAATATTTTGCAATAAAGATTTTTTTTCTTTAAGTTTATTCGTAAAACCATTTTGAGATAGTTAACGATATAAATTATTTTTTATTATTATTTTCGTTTGCAGTTCATTTTGCTGCCGTTTTCCATTCATTTCATTTCATATTTGTCTCATGAATTGATTACGCATTCAGAGCGAACAACCAACCGCTAACCAACCGACCAAAAACAGTTAGCAATTCACGTCTATTTATTGAATCATTATATAAGTTGCATGGCGGTGAAATTTTCCATTTCAAAAATAACAAGCAACAAAAAGAGATGAAAAACGGCAAAATTCGGAACTTAAATTTATATTTAAAGAAAAAACAAAAAGAAAAGAAGAATGGAAAGAAGAAGGAAGAACCTCCTGAATGACAAAGACCTTGTCATTTGGCTTTTAGTTCATTTTTCATTTGAAATAGAATGTGGATCGTGGATTGAGAAATTGTGTACAAATCGCAAATGCGAATACAAAATATATTTGCATATCTTGTAGAAGATTTAATGAGAGAATTTCTTGTGTTTTGCGTTTTGTGTTTTCCTTATATTTGTTTACGTTATTTTCTTCGTTTGATTTTCTTTTGTTTTTTTTTTCTCATCTTATTATTTCGTTTTATCTTCTTGTGCTTTAAGTATTATTTTTCTTACATTTTCGGTTCATTTTGATCCTGTTTGTTTGTCCTTGTTGTTGTTGCGCACAGGAAACGAGCGATGGAAGAAGAGTTGTGGCTGTTATTATGGTTATGGGCAATGGGCAATAGATGAATGGATGGATGGTGGTTGAATGTGTGTTTTTGAATTTGCAATTGCAATTGAAAAAGACTGAAATGTTTACAACATTCCCGATCCTGGCTATACGCAAAACGGATATTTCTATGGAATTGTAAAAATGTAAATTTTCTTTTCGAGCTTTTCTGCTGAAGCGCGCCACGGAATACCGAATATTGAATGCTGGCTGAATGATGTGGTTATTATTGTAGTCCATAAAATATAGAGGAAAATATTTTTGAACATAATATGCGTGTCGATGCAATATTTAATAATAATAATAATAAATTTTTTTCCCTATTTTTTCTTTGTCCCCTTTTCTTTTTCTTGGATTTGTTCATGCACATCTTTATCCTTTGCTGGCCTGCCTGGCTTGCTTGCCTACCATATGACGTATTATCCACCTATAGACATTGAAACCACGACTAAAGATTTCCCCCAAATGCAAATAAAAGGCGATGACAAAGGAGTTCCACCAACGGCAGCCAACGACAACAACAACAAAATATCCAAATAAATAAGTGTATGAATAAACGGTAAAGCGGCGTCCATGAAAAATTGGGAATTGAAGATTTTGTTGGCGTTTTCCATTCATTTTCCGAAAAATTACTTCACATTTTCCGTTCTCTTCAATTCAGAGGTTTTGCCCGTTCATTCGTTGGGTTCGTTTTTCTTTAATTTCATTCATTCGTTTTTCAATTCGCCTTTCGGGTGCTATTTTTTTCTATTTTAAATCAACTGGATACTGGATACCGAGTACTGAATATTATTTGTATATACTAATGTACATTTATACATTGTATTTGGAATTGAATGATATTTGAAAAATGATATTGTTGCATGGAATACGAAATGCAAAGTAACATTTTCTAAATGTATTTTCTCATCGAATTTAATATTACTTTGGAAACAACCATAAAATGTATCGTCGAAAAAATATGCATCAAGCCATAGCCCATCCATTCGGTTCCGTGTACACAATATAAATATACTTTAACAAATAGTTTTACCTTTTTTAGGATATTCAATTGCGAGGCAAAAAGTGAAAAATGGAAATCTAAAGATGAATATTTTTACCGAATTGAGCCAATGTATACGGGCAACGTACAAAAAAACAGCCTGAACACACAAAACAAGGCAATCAGATCGAAATGTGAATTCAAAATTGGAATATAAATTGGAATATAAATTGGAACAAAATGTGAATCCAATGTATTCGACATCATCGGGGATGAATTGGAGAGATTCGGAAAATTCTGCAAATGAAAAAAAACAAAGCGAAATGATTGCATTACCCAACATTGAACAGCACAAAAATATCAAATTCAACATCAGCTCCCAGAAGAAATGGCGAATTATAAAGGCAACAAGGAACATCAACTGGCAAAAGCATCAATTCGAATTCTAATGATGATTGAAAATGAGATATTTTCGCCGATCTGTTTTCCCTGAGTGTAGTTTGTGTGTGTTTGGGTCTTTCATCATCACTTCAGAGAATGACAATGCTATGGTTGGACATGGTTGCCGATGATACTGGGCTACATTCGTATTTGTTTTTCCACATGAATGGTTGGTCCAACGAGAAATGATTGTAAATTATGAGGCACAATGTCGTCGTTTGGAAATGATCATTTCCAATATGAATCCAACAAACCCAAAACATTCTTCTGATGTAAAGCAACAAACAAAAAGGATCCATCCATCAACCCATCAGGCAATCAGCAACAATACATATGTATGGATGTATACGGAGAATGATAAATGCTTGAAAAAACGTTGATGGGTAAAAAGATGAGGCAAAAAGAGTTGACCAACAGAACAATGGATAAACAATAGACAATTCAAATTTTTACAAAGTGTGAACAACAACAACCTATCTGTCATACCTTGTTTCCATTCAACCCATCCATTCGGAAAAAAAAATGAATCCGAAATGATAATAATAATCATGCGAAATTAGTAAGAAAGTCACCGGAATGGTGAAAACACATGAGAACTATTCGACATCTCAAAATAAAAACGATACGAGAATAAATGGAAAAATCAACCAAAATACAATGCGTTCAAATTTACTATGTGTGTGTGTGCGTGGAGTGTGGATAGCATTTGAGTATGGTGTAATTTCTCGTCAAACGGTTGCCAATGCCGTTTTCTTGAAATCATAGTTGGTTTTTGTACGAACTTTTGGATCAGCTTGTTGTGTATGGTGTGTTTAATGTTGTTATGTTGTGTTATACTCGTTTTTTCACTGCTTCGTTTGTTTTTTTTTTTCGTACACATTATTTTTGTGTATTTGCTACACTCACTTTGTTCGTTTTTTGATGACAAATTTTTCCGAACCAATAAGAAATGATTTCGGAACATTTATGAGCACCTCCCACTAATATGTGTGTGAGTGTATATATGTTAGTCTGATACGATTTCTCTTTCGCATACATATTTTATGTGCTACTTTCACAATCGTTTACGACGATTGAACAGTGAAAGAGAACAGTGTTGTGAACAGTCTGAACACACATATCTCTTTCTTTTCATATTGCCATCCACATGAGCCAAGTGGAAGAGCTCAGCTTCTCTATGAGTATATGTATGCTTCGGCTATACAAAATATACAGTATTTTATATGTATACATATATATGATTCGTCCGTGTACACACCAAGCATACAGCCAGTCAGGCACATATTCAATACGTTATACGTTTTACAGTTGAACATTTGCACATATCACGGGGTTTTCCAAGTTCGTTCGGTGGTTCTGCCTGTGTTATATGTTTCAATCCATTTTCAAATCGAACGTTCAGCTAGAAAAGATGCCAACATCTATACATACAAACACATACCCAATCATACCATACACACTGCGTACACATAATTTTTCCCGTCAACATGTTACATTTCCATGCATTTTTATTTATTTTATTTTTTTTTTTTGTAATTTCGTTCGTTTTTCATTATCGTTTGGAAATGATTCCGAAAACAGGCCGCCGTTTACCCCGTTCATTTTGTTCGGCAGATGGATGAAATAATAACAACAACAGCATGTACCGAACAAAATACATGCAAAAACGAGAGAAAATCCAAAATCACTGAGCAACAAAGCCCGGCTAACTGCCCTTTAACACTTTTTCCTCTTCATCATCATCATCTTTTTTTTCTTTTTCTTTTGGTTTTTTACATTTTACAAACATGTTTATGGCTATGGCAGATATTTTAGGCCAGCCACATTATATTTCGTATGTTTGGATGCTGTGATACTTCTATTAAAGATGGGCTATATGGTGTTCTTTTGCCTGAATAAATTTCATTTGTTTCATTTTCTTTGCCCATTCGTTTTTGTCCGTTTATATCGTTGAGAATTTCATTTTAATTCTTTAACCATTTTCTTAACTCATTCACGGTTCCATTTTTTTTTATGGCGAATCTGGATTTTCTTTAAGAACTTTACATTCCGAGCTATTTCAATTTCGTCTTGCGTTCGGTTCGTTGATACGAATTGGTCGGTAAATGGTCGATGGAAAATGACATAGAATATTGTATGATATCAAACCCAAAACTGCTATCCAGCTAACGACGTGCATTATGATTATGCTCACGCATAAGCCATTTTAACTATGTACATGAGCATACAGAACGCTCCTATATGGCGTTGAGAATTGAGAGGGCAGTTAACGGTGGTAGGAATGCTGAATATTTTGTATGAGAAGATTTTGTGTTCCAAATCGTACATAAATATAAATAATTTTCTGGAGCACATTAAAAGCAAGCAAAACTTGTACTTTGTTTTGTTTGGGGCAGGGGTGGAGGGGGTGGAGGGGAGTAAATTTGGTATAATACATTCGCCATTCTCGATTTTATTTAGTTTTTGCCATCCCTTTTATCCAACCCGAACAATCGTAAGGGGGATCAGAAAACGGCACATATACACACCGAATATTAATGGGTCTTCTTTGTATGCCGTTGTCGTTTTCGTTGTCGTTGTCTTCATTCATTTTGCATTCAATTGTTATCGTGCTGCAGCAACATAACAATAAATTAATGTGCATTGTGTGTTGTGTATGGTGTACGGGGATGGCATACAAAAAGAATCATCCAAAGGAATAAGAGATGAAAATGAAGATGAGCAGAACGAACGGGGGATGAAAAAAAAGAAAATTAATAAGAACAAAATTATGACAATATAAAATTTGATTTGATTCAATTTGAGACACAGAAATTGTTCGGGTTTATTCAAATCGCTTGAATCGGTTTTGATTACGATTTATGAGCAACATAATTTCGTCTTTATCTCCTGTCGCATTCCTTATTTTTAGCATTTCTTTCGATTCAGATTGAAAGTTTGTTGTGTGTTGGCGCCATCATTCATTCAAATCCCGTTGATTCGATTTTTTATGTAAATGCAAGGATGATGAGTCAAAGTGCATCATCGAGCCAGAAAAAAAAAGAGAGCGAACAACAAAATGGAGCGGTAGATTGAATGCATCTTTCACTTAAACCATTTTTATCAATTCGACCCGTAAATCGTTTGTGTGACTTTTGGTTGGTTACAACACACACGGGTCGTATACAACGAACCATAGAATCACTAAAATCCGATTTTATTCGAATTGATTGCCGGTCGCCTTGCCACGGAAATCGGATTTACTATCGGTTTGATTGATTTTTGTTTTATAGCCGACAAAATTGAGAGAAAGTTCAAGGAATCACAGTCATTTCAATTGAAGAACATTTTGAGAAAAATGTTTTAATTCGAAAGAAAATACGATGGTAACGCCGTCTCCCTACTACACTATATACTCGGTTCACCTGCTCTGTTGTTTTTTCATTCCGTAGAATGTTGTCTTGGAAACTAAATCAAAGAATCTTGAATCTTGGATTTGATGTTTTGTATGTGAACGATTCGATATTCGAAATTCAAATGTGCAATTCAAATGCGATTCAACCAAAATTGTAACAAGATTAAAAAGGAATGAACGAATGAATAAAGAAAAAAAGAATCGTTCGAACGGTAGCAAAGACAAGAGTCAGTTCATTGAATCTTGAACAAAATGTTCGTCTTTTGAAATGTATTTTTTTGACGCTTTTTCCGTTTTTGTCCCTGAATTAATCTCGTATGCGATGTTGTATGGTGTATGGTGCATTATTGCTCAACCTTTTCGTTCGGTAAATGACTGAAACAATGATGAATATGCGTCAGTTTGCTTCGCATTCGTTGACGAACCATTTTGTCTTATGAATTTTAATGCATTTGCTTGAACAGCTTGTCGCCTTATTGCTCAATTCGTCGCATACTCTTGGGAGACGAAAGCTTCCATAATATATTAAACCCGATCAAACATACAAATGGCAAAAATATTCAGCAATCGGATGGAACATCCACATCTCCCCCAGGGTGTGGGGAGGGTGCATACATTATACATATCAAAAATAAATGGTTGAAAAACACACGCACACAAATGGACAACGAACAACGAAAATAGAAATTGTTGTTGCTGAAAAGGAAAAGAGAAAAATATAAACTGGAGTCAGAGCTTTGGATACTGGATACTGGATACCATATACAAATGGAATGCATTGCAACAAAATACCAAAAAATTATCTTATGTGTTACACAAGTATAAAACTACAGCAGCCATACACAAAGTACGACTGTTGACTGTTGACTGTTGAGGAGGATAATCATAATATAACAAATTTAACAAAAAATAAAATAAATCCACCGCCCCAAAAATGCTGGTCGTTTGAAATCAAAATTGAAAATCTTCAATAATTTCACCATGGAATCGTCTTTTCCGTTGATTGTCAGTCCTTTTGAAATAGCGAAAATGTCTTGATTCGTTTTTCATTTAAAATCGTTTACTAAATGTTATTTGGTCGCCGGTAAATGATAATGCTTATTATCCTATTTCAAATGCAAACACTGACTGAATGAACGAATGAATGGACTTCTATGGGCGATGTGGCTATGGGCTATGATTTTATTATTATTTTCATTTGCCCTTGTATAAGGTAGTTGTTTTGGCATAGTAAAGTCTGATGTATAACGAAGGGAAAATAAATGAAAATGAACCAATTTTCAAAATGTAGTTCATCTATTATTATTATCGAATAAGCGAAAAAATATGGAATTGTTGAGCGATGAAAATGATTTATGTTATTGCGACTTGGGATGGGTTGATGTTGATTATACTTGAGCTGAAATTGATTCGGTCATTTGGTTTTGTCCATTTAAAATCTGACCGAGTGTCCTTGTTTTCGATTTTAACGGGAAAAATTCAGTTTTTGTTTTCATTGGCCGTATATGGGTGCCGTGTGTTGGCTTTGATGGTAATACGATCTAGTTCATTAGATCAAATTAAACGTGGACTTTTTTTCTTGGTCCTGAGCCTCTAATGACACACATTCTACCTTATGTGTTTTTTTACAATGTGAAAGAAGTATTGGCAGGGTTTGTAAATATATTGGTGAGGTACATGCGTCCCCAGGTATTCGTATCCAGGGATTTGTACTCACACTAGGTACGCCATCCCAATACTAAATCCAACAGGGACGTCATACCTAGAATAGATTTTGTGTACCTGAGGTGTATACCAGCATGAAAATGAGTTGCCAATTACTAGGTACGCATTAACCTGGTGTGCTATACTGAAAATACGTATTTTTTATAAGTACAAATCCCTGGGTACAAATACCTGGGGACGCATGTACCTCACAGATATTTTTACAGACCCTGAGTTTTGGTTTTGGGTGTTGTTGTTAGTTATTCCAATAATTCTCTACCAGTCTACTGCACGGCAAATATTTATAGAGATAATTATTCATCTGTCAATGGGAGAATTTTGTGATATGATAATTTTTTGCCGTGTATACATCAATGCAAACTTTTTTTATCGTGTAGAGTCCTCAGAATGATCCCTATTGATTTCGGAGGCGACCTCATATAAATTTTTCTATGGTTACTACAGTGTACCCTGTGAAATTTGTTTCTGAAAACTTTTTATTACATAATCATGAAAACAGTGCGGAAAAGTATGTTTTAATCCTCGAAACCATTTATTTGAGAGCGGAAAAAGGTGGTTTTGGTGAATTTACCAGATTATCACCAGCTTGATCTGAATTTTTATAAAAGTAAAAATAAAAATATTTCATTTTGTCAAATCTCATTTGCATGGAAATGGTTAAAACGACAATAATAATGAGCGTCACCAGTTTGAGCGTTTGCGTTTGAGAAACTGAACATCACTTAATTACTAACGGTTTTGTTGATTGAAGTTTATTTTATTTCTTTTCCCTGACTTTCGTTTGTATTGTAATTGAGATGATAAGTAATAATTTGTATTCGATTGCAAGTTATACTTTGGAGTCGGAACATTCATGAAACTGCAAAAATGTGAGGAAAATGGAAAACATCAAATTACATAAATATTTACCAGACAAATTTGAATTTATATTTGCTCTTCATCTGGAATCATTTACTCAAAAGATGAACAAAAATCGTATAATACTTTTACGAAAAATATCCAAATAAAAGCAAGAAATGCAAAGCACCTGACTATCCTGCTTGCCTTTATGTTCCGATGAACGATGAATATAAGCAATTGAAATAAGCAAATGCAAATGCAAAAGAAAAACCGTCGCGTACGATCCAACATTTTCTTAATTGATTTGCATCAATCTTTTTACCACTGAATTGAATGAATACAGACGATTGAGAAATGGATGAGAGGTATTAGGGTTGGCATGTATAGACGAGAAGAAAACCTATCATCATCAAATGGAAAAATAATTACTTACCCTACAACTCCTTGACGAGGTAAGACATGGCGTAGCCGAACAAGGCATTTGAACAATACTCAAAGGGACACGGAAAATCGAAAAACGGGTAACGCAGTAGAAACATTGTTTTCTTTCATTCAAATTAAGAGGAAAATCATTCAAAAAACATCTACAACAATAATAACAATTTAAGCTACCGAAAAAACCATCATGATCACCGCATATACTCGTTTTAAATTTCAAACACACATAAAAACCCAATTTTTTATTTGACAAAGAGTGAGCATCATGGATGCGAACGCAATTAATCAAAGCTACAAATAAATTAAAATATTAATCAATTGCAATACACCAAATGGACGAACGTGTTCGGTGTTCGGTGTTCGGGATGGATTCATTTCACTTCAAAATTCAACAAATTACGAATTTTTGGTGTATGATGTTTTCAGTTTTCCGTCTTTAGACCTTCAATTTCAGACCGAAAGTACATCAATTATGGATTTAATAAGGGCGCATATATCATTTATGCGCAATGGCTTAGGCTCTCTCTTGTTATCTTGCAAACGAAAATATGGTTTTCATTTTTCATACTTTGTATCAATTTTTTGTATGTTTGGTTGATACATTCGAACCGCGAGACAAAAGAAGAAGAAGAAGAAGATGAAGAGGAAGAAAATCTTGGCATGGAAAATAAAAAGAGGAATTTTGAATGGCCTATGATGGATTAAATTAAAAGATGTGAGACACACGAAATGTAAAATATACCACCGACAGATATATCCATCGAAAAAGACGCTTTAAATAACATCCCTAACATTGGGCTGAAACGTTGAAACGCTAAAAAAACCAAATTTAAAATAAGATAAGAAATTTGCTGGTTGAAGAATGTGAATGGGAAAAACTGGAAAATTTATTTGCTGCCAAAGTATTTGTGTGGATGCTTAATGCTCATTGCATTCATGAGGATGGATTTTGTTTGGGTGTGTGTTTTTAAATGGGTGTGTGTGTGTGTGTGTGTGTGGAGCAAACATACATCGATTGCCAATCCGTTTTCATTTCAAATCTCATATACATATCGTCGTCGTATATCGTTTTCGAAATATAGCATGCCGCATATGAAATGTGTTCGTATCCTTTTTTTCTCATTTCGTCTCTTTCTCATCAAATTTCTTGTTCTGAATGGCCGAATTTGCCTGGAGAAAATGATCGTGCATGATGAAATAGCAACAAACTATTAAAACTTGGTTTTGGAATAGACATTGAAATTGGTCGAAGGGCCTGACAACTCAAATTGAATTCAAACTTTTTGTAGATGACAAAGCAAAATCGAAATTATAACGATAAGCGATTTCATATATTACACATTATGATCATAAAAAATTAGCCCCCTCCCCCCCAGAATCTGAAAACATTTTTCGGTAAGTAAAAGAAATAAAAATGTTCTTGAAAAATGTCCCGACTTTGAAACAGAATTTAACGAAAATTCATCAATTTCGTTTCCATTGAAATAACATTCGGAACCAAAAAAAAAAAAAAAAAAAAAAAAAAATCAGAGGAAAATCGACAAATTCAAATAATGCACACGTAACATGTTACGTATCAATGTGTAACATACATCGTTGCATTGGTATACGATTGAAAGCACCGAACATTGAATACACATTTTATAACACATATTACATTCGCATTTCGAAATTCGAATCACACGACAGCACTCAAAACCATGAATAGAGAGAGAACTGTGTGTATATTACTCATTCGATCGTTTTACATCCAACAAGCAGCAAGCAGCCAGCAGTCAGCAGTAGATTCCAATCAACAGACATACATAGAGAGTAAACGAAAAATGTACGGGACTCCGCCCCCTATTTTCAATCTAGTGAGCTCACGATAAAACTTCGTGAAATGTGAACGTATGGTGTTCTACTGTTTTTTGGTCTAAGTACACAGTATGTGTACAAGTATTATATGCTGTTGCTGCCGTAATACTGTATGTGAATAAATGTGTATACGATTTTCTTTCGGTTCGGTTTTATTTTTTTTAGTTTTTTTTTATTTTTTCTCTCTATGTTCATTATTCATTTTCATTCGTTTGGGCTTTCGATGTGTCGTTTGATTCACTCTCGGTTGGTAGGGGTTGAATTTGGGAAAAATTTCTTTTTGTGAGTGGGGAATATCATCACAAATCTCGTATAGTTCTCCCGTATATGTATTTCAATAAAATGGAATTTTTCCTTATATGAATGAAAAATCGACGAGAACCAAATTTTCTATGGCATGAAAGAAGAAGAAGAAAAAAGAAAAGAAAAAACACACATCGTTTGTCGTCGTTCGAAACTGAAAAACTTACACTTCGTGTCGTGTATGGCTGTTTGCCAAACTCTTATTCAATGAATATAGTATGTAGTTTTATGTTATCGATGCGAATCGAATTTTAAATTCATCCTCTCCGTCTATTTATTGCTCTGGTTCTGTCAATTTCGGATAATTTCGTAACTTTTTCTTTTTCTTCTTTTATATATTGCGCTATATGCGATTCAAAATTCCCAATTCCGGCATTTTCTAAAAATTGTGACAAATGAACTTAACTAAATGGAATCGACTGCAATCATAATGACCAAATACAATCGATTATTTAAATATTTGAATGAATCAAATCTTTGAAAAATGGAAAAAAAATAATGTATACATATATCAGAAATGAAACTTGAATCGGCACCGCTTTGGGAGTATTTATCTCAATTGCAAGCAGAATCATTTGCGTTTGGCCCTCATTCAGCGACCATAAATGAATAGAATTGAAAGAAAAACGATATGATTTTTATCAATTGAACGCATATACGACAATCATTTTATTGATCGATCAGAATCCAGAAGAGAAAAAAATATCATTCGTTCATACGAATACTATAAACGCAAACACTAGAAGCTTGACGTTACCCCTCATCACCGAACCGGTGAATGCTTCAATGATTTGTTATCATTGATAACGGTCAAGACTGGTGATTTTCTTCTTTTTTTTCGCTCATCGATTAATATTTAATGAGACCACTTTGGGTTTCAAGTTGGAAAATTTTCTCGGTTTGTCGGAATCGTAAGAAGGGAGAGAAAAGAAATTGATTCAATGTCAATGCTTCTTTTTAAATAGGGAATCGTGGTTCGCCGGCGATTCAGGTAACAATTTTTTATGTGTGCCGGCATCCGGATCCAAGATGCAATGACGGTAGAAAGAAGAAGAAATTTTAAATTCATCCTCTCCGTCTATTTATTGCTCTGGTTCTGTCAATTTCGGATAATTTCGTAACTTTTTCTTTTTCTTCTTTTATATATTGCGCTATATGCGATTCAAAATTCCCAATTCCGGCATTTTCTAAAAATTGTGACAAATGAACTTAACTAAATGGAATCGACTGCAATCATAATGACCAAATACAATCGATTTGTTCAAATATTTGAATGAATCAAATCTTTGAAAAATGGAAAAAAAATAAATGTATACATATATCAGAAATGAAACTTGAATCGGCACCGCTTTGGGAGTATTTATCTCAATTGCAAGCAGAATCATTTGCGTTTGGCCCTCATTCAGCGACCATAAATGAATAGAATTGAAAGAAAAACGATATGATTTTTATCAATTGAACGCATATACGACAATCATTTAATTGATCGATCAGAATCCAGAAGAGAAAAAAATATCATTCGTTCATACGAATACTATAAACGCAAACACTAGAAGCTTGACGTTACCCCTCATCACCGAACCGGTGAATGCTTCAATGATTTGTTATCATTGATAACGGTCAAGACTGGTGATTTTCTTCTTTTTTTCGCTCATCGATTAATATTTAATGAGACCACTTTGGGTTTCAAGTTGGAAAATTTTCTCGGTTTGTCGGAATCGTAAGAAGGGAGAGAAAAGAAATTGATTCAATGTCAATGCTTCTTTTTAAATAGGGAATCGTGGTTCGCCGGCGATTCAGGTAACAATTTTTTATGTGTGCCGGCATCCGGATCCAAGATGCAATGACGGTAGAAAGAAGAAGAAGAAGAAGCAGAAGAAAAGAAAAACAAATTCGCTGACAAAATGAATTGTTCGAACATTCAAGAATATGGTAAATGTGTGTAGGCGCCCTTCAGGACTTGGACTGACAGAGCCTCATTTTCCTCTTCGGGAAATTAAAAAGATGAACTCAATTGAAAAAAAAAACGCATTCGTTCAATTTGGATAATGATCGTGTAGAAAATATGTAACATTTTAATATGAATGAATTGTGGCTTGCGCTCGTGGATATAATTTCGAGTTGAAACAATTAAAAAGAAAAACAGAAACAATAACGAATAAAAATTAATTATGCGCCACAATTATACTTCTCTTTTTTTTTGCAGAGTGAAGTTGGATTGCATTTATTGGTTTGGAGAGTGAAATAGATTATGAGAAAGAATTCACAATTTTCAATAACATTTTTCGCATTTTTACGTTTTTTGCATTTTTACCCTTTTCATATAACATGCACACATTTGAATGATATTCCACATTCCACATGTTACATTACCTTATTCTCTTTAGCCACATTGCCAAATTTTATGATAGCGTTCGATGTTCCGTTAATTTTGCATTTTTTATGCAGATTTTTTTTTCGTAGTCATGTTTGTGGTTGAATGGAAACAAATAACGAATTTGCGCTGGCGCACTTCATAACTGAAACTAGTATATGCACACGGAAAAATTGTAAAACTACAAAAAATCCATTGAATGCACCTATACGGCGAATGGCAATATACTTGTACGTCACGTTGGACACGACCGATACTTGTTTCCATAATATTGTAGAGGTTTCTGAGAAGATTTTATTATTGTTGTGTTGCATTGCATGTGTGCAATGTGCATTGGTCGAATAGTTTCGTCTCTCTTTCATAAGCTTTGCACACTTGAAAGATTCACGTGGGAATCAATTGTGATCTGTAGTACACAGTGATAACAACTGGATATATTTGATGCGCACGCATCTTAAACACTTTAATTTTTGATTTGAAAAGTAAAAAATAGATGAACGAACGACCAAAAAGAACAAAAAGAAAAAAAAACTAAATCAAAGTGATTTCATTGTTAGAATTGAATGAATTCGTGACACTTTCCATTTTCGAATGAGAAAATGATAAATGGCGAAAGTTGTTAGGGTTGTAGAACCTTGAAAGACTTGATCAAAAATTGGATCTTGATAAAAAAAAGTTCGGATGATTCGGATATATGGATAAACAGGAAAAAGTGAACATGTTATTGTAAAGACTGACAAGAACCGAATGGACAATGAAAAAGAATAATACAAGCGTGACACAACTCAAGGCATCCGAATTTGTGGTTAACACGGTTATAAATAAACTCAACACAAATAACGAAGAAAACGAAGAAGGAAAAAGAGAGCGAACGAAGACCAAAACGCGAAGGCAAAGAGACCAACGGTTGTTTTTACAACAGAGGAAGTAAGGATTTTGTAATTCCGTTGTCGTAATTGATTTTTCAACTATTTGCGCGTTGCAATAGTTTATGTGAGTAGATTGTATGCGGGAATGTTGTGTGGTATGAGTGTTGTTGGGTGCCGAAGGTTGTTGTCTGTGCACTTTTTAATACATAATCGTAAAATCGCAATAGAAACTTTCATTGGACCAACAGGAAAAATTAGCATTGATTAATTTTTTCTAGAGACTTTCCATCGTAGATAATCCACTGCATATAGAAAACACCGAGCCTGTTTCGTTTGTCTTGTTCGCATTGCTAAGACATTGCGTTGGTGTGTGTTTATTTTATTTCGCTTACTTTATTTTCTTTTTGCTGTGGTAATTGAAAGATAATTGTGTAATTTTGTGCTCGCTAATTTTTCTTGAAGTATGCAAATTATTTCAATTTCGGATTGAGGAAAGGTACTCTTAAATTAAGCATCGCAAAATAACTATAAAATCATTCAAGATTGAATTGACAAATAAAGAGGAAAGTAAGATGAAAATGTGGTGCAAATTGATTGCAAAGTGCATTGGAAATATTTTCATTCATTAAATTCAGATTGAAAATACAAAAAAAAAAACAAACATCAAATATCACTCTTCGGAATAGAGAGAGAGAGAGAGACAGACAGAGAGTGTTAAAGCCGAAAAACATTAATGAGATCGACAGATCATCGACTATCATTAAATATATAAACATTTGATTATTGGTTTGAATGTTCACTGGGTGAACTGAAATGACAATATTCGAATGTCAATTTCTTTTATTCAGACGAAAAAAGGGTTTGAATTAAATAGGCAACAAAATCCATTAAAAGAATCAAAAGGAACAGAAGAAGAAGCCCATAATAGATCTGGATAAAAGTGATGAAATTCAACCTCCGGTGAGTTTTAGTCTTAAATTTTTCTACGTTTTTCATTTGTATCACTAAATCTATCACTGTTATGCATATTATTATTATTTATTTTACTTTTATCCATCACATAAATCGAATTTTATGCCAAAACGCAAATATTCCAATTTTTTTTTTTTTTGTTTCATTCTTGAAATCAATGTTTTCCATTGTAATCGTTTAGAGTGTTTGGTTTATTATTTGAGCTTTATTTATGGATTGCGAATGCAAATTTGATGATATAGTTTGGCATTTAGCACCCCGAATAAGTATGCGTTACATAAAAATTTATATGTGAATATAAATTATGCAAATGTTTTGTTTAATTTTATTGCATTTAAATGAGCAAAATTGAATATGCGAATATGTTACTGTTCGAATGAGATATGCTAAAATGGTAGATATAAAATATGGGGCCCAAAAATTCGTACGAAAAATATGCAATAAAAATATTTGATGCTGTGTAACGATGCGCGCGGTTGGAAGTTGGTATGAATGGGTAAGGTAAAAGTAGGTAAATCAATCAGGAATTACCCGAAAATAAATGCTTGTTTCCTTATGTTGAATGCATTCATATGCATTTGGTATGAAATTGAATTGGATTGTGTGTATGCGGTGTGTGATCTGTATCTAATACGATGTAAAGAGTAGTCAATGCAATGGATTTGTTTCGAAAATTGCCCTAAAGCATTGTTTCGTTCGGGTGTTTATGACGTTCAAATGAAGAGAAAACAAAACACACAAAAATTGCCAATTGGCAAAACTGCATTGTGTGTCTCTGTGTGTGTGTGTGTGTGTCTATTGTCTATTGATCGGCTGTTAATATTTACTTTTTACAATTTAGCAGAGAGTGTAGAATGTATTCTTATGATAATTATATCCATTTAACCGAATCACTGGAATCATCGCATGCGGAGAAACGAAACAGTTAACATTTTTTGATTGCACATAATTTTCATTTTAGACTTTATTATTCACACTGTTTTTTTCGCCGCTTCTGAATTTTTCGCATTGCATTTTGTGCGGAAATTTGATGAAGGAAACCATCGAAACCATATACAATATACAATATGCAAATTTTGCACATTTGCCTATTGTGCCAATATTATGTTCGCTTGCAATACGAGTGTCACTTTAGCCTAAGTAAATGTCACATTTAGAAAATAGTGGTGATTTTCTATTTTTGGTGGCTTTTGTTTGGATTGAAATAAACAAGTTGATCGATTGTTTGTTGGTTTCACGTTGATTTTTTGCCTGCCAATCCAACACAAACGACACAATCGAATCAAATCAAAAAGAATGAGAAATTTTTCAATCTATTTACCGTCAGGTATCGATTTGCTAAATTGTATTTATTTAGTTTTGATTTTTCGTTAGTTTTTCTAGTCGAGTGTGTTTGTGTTATACGTTTAATCGATGAATCGTTTTGGCTTTGAGAATGATGAAGGGCTGGTGTCAGTGTGGTTTTGTTTGAATTCTGTTATTGTTGTTGCTGTTAGGCTGATATTATCGATTTATTTATATCATCGATTCATTCATTCGGAATTTTATGAGGTTTCACCCTTGCTATTTTTTTTTTTGTTTGTTTGTTTGTTCATTTAATGCACCAGGAGTCGGCAGTCGCTCTATTTATCTGATTGATCCATTGTTATTTTTGCGATTTTGCATCAGATTTAATTGTGTGTCAACTAATCAGTTTGAGTCAATTTGGCAAAATGCTATTATATGGAGATGCCCGATTGAATGCAGTCGAGTATTTCATTTGTTGGCAATTTGTTTTCAGTTTTGGGCCAATAAAATAGATAATAATGATTGCCATTGATCTCTTTATCATTTATTATTATTATTATTATTTGCCGGAGATGTATCTTTAGGAGGGAGCTTTGTCTGTCCATGGACAAATCAACACACCAAATTATATTTTCGTCAGACATCAATTATCATGAAAAACGATTTAAAAAAAAACCACTTTTCATTATAATTGTTAAAATTTTCCCAATTAATGGCGTGAAATGCATTAATTACTTTGTTTACCTTTACATTCACAAACAAACACACATGGAAGTCATTGATCACGCATACATTTTGTATACAGTGTATACTGTACACTGTTTACTGTTTACTGTTTACCATGCAACAGAATCAATATCAAAATAAAAGATTACAATTTGCGATTCGCAATTCGCAATTCGCAATTCGTATGACCTTCTAAAATTACATTCTTAATCCGCATTAAGCCGTGTACACACTCAACATTCAACATTCAGCACATAAACAAATTGTTAGACGATAATTGTGATGCTTTTAGTCTTTAGTCTGTCTATCAATTTTGAGATTTCAAATTGAGTTCGAGAGTGCACATTGTGCCCGGCTTTGAACATCAGCATGTGCACATCAAGTTTTTTTTTTCAAATCTTTCGTCTTTGCAATCTAATTTTCTTATTTGTTTTGTTTTCTTTCATTTATTTATTATTTTATTCGTCTTGAGCTGTGCATACACCAAACGTACGGTGAATGACGGTTTGCAGCGCATGGGAAAATGTACAATGTAAATTCAAATGAATTTAATTGTTATCAGTTTCGATTCTATGCTAATTTAGATTCGCTTTATTCTCTTACACAAAAACACACACAATTCCTCGGCTTTAAACGCACTCGGAAAAATTCAATGCCTTCAGACACAATTATAATACATACATAATAATAATAATAATGTGACTCATTTAAGCTCATTTGTTGCATTAATTTTTTTCGCAAAAAGAGAAAGAGAGATTCGAACAAGAGGAAAAAAAAGAGAACAATGTGTTTAACATTGCCCTTATGCCAATTTCGAATTGCAAGTTGTGTAAATTTTCGAATAAATTTATATTCTCTATGGAAAATTACATGTCCAGAAAAATCGAAAAACGAAATGATTTTTTTTTTTTTTTGAATAATAATGATTGAATGCATTTTAAAAATGCATGCGTACTGTGATATTCAAAATATCATATTCGCACTTGTATACTGATTGTGTTGTGGATTTAGATTTTTAATTGGCTTTTATTTTGTCGATTTCAATGATCAGCGTGAGGGCACTCACTCAAATTTCAAACTGATATTCAACAGATATTCACAACTTGACCTACTCCACATTGTTTGTGCGCGAAACAACACCAACGTTCTGTTCTCAACACGTTTTTCGTTCATTCCCATCGTCTGGGACGAAACATTTTTTTTTCTGTGCCTGAAACACATTTTCGTCTCATCCTCGAGAATATTGAAAGTGATTTTTTTCGCGTTTGATTTTTTTTTAAGGTCCGTTTTATGGAACAGAAAGAAGACCACAGAATTTGGCTGGCTTTGGCCCTTGAATGAAAGAAATTTGTTTTTTTTTTTTTTGTTAAGAAAACATAATTACGAATTATTCACACATTGTATGTGGGCTGCGTTGTCTGACGTTTTATATTATGTATCATGCACGTTCTTCAATTATGATTATATCATGCATTCAATCAAAATAGCCCACGGCAGAAGGGTTTTGTTTTTTGTTATTCTTATTTTCTTTAAATAGCGCTCTTCGCAAAGTAAGATTTTGAATGTGTTGGATACTGAGGCGCACATTTGACAAGAAAAACTGTAATTTTATATGAAATTCAAACCGAATTATGAATAATTATAATTGCGAATTCCGAACTGTGATGAATATTCATTCGGATGATTTTTTTTAAATAATTCCATCTTTTAGGCCTCATTTGGCATGTATTTCAAGTCCATCGAATCGAATCGGAATAAGAAATGTCAAGATAAAAGGAAATATATTTTGTCAAATTAGAAAGAAAAAAATGCCGAATACTGCTGACTGTGATGGATTCCTCCTTTCAAAAAACGGAAATCATAATGGAATCGAATTGGATTTTCTGTTTTTTTGTTCATGTTTTTATGCTTATCGATTCGTAATAAACAGTTCATAAAAACGAAAAATTGAAAAAAAAAATTCAATGACAACGATGACGACGACGGCGAAGACTTTGATGAGTCCCCGAAGAAGAAAAAGTCAGCATTTATCGCATGTGATTATCAATTTAGTCAACCAACTTTTACATAATATCAATTTTTATGGGTCACAAAAGACTTTTGCCCTCTCTCTCTTTCTATCCCTCTTTTTCTGAGTATCCAAACAGAAAAAATTCATATTGCTATCGCCACCCGTCATTCGTTTGGCATTCATTTCCCTAACGTAAAATCAATATCAAATCGTATTTATTATTATATTATGGCCGTTTTTTCACGTTAAGTATAAACTAAAAGCAAAAAAAAAAATCGAAATGATGCGATTTATGTGTTCGATAAGGAAAAGAGTATTCAATGTTATTTTGGATGGAAAATGAAACGCCAAAATTGTATGAGTTTTCATTTTTCAAAAATCACTCTTGGTTTTTGGCCAGCGGCAATGTTATTCACATTGTGTAATCGGAAAACAATAAATGATAACAGCTTTTTCTCCAACACTACTTACTTATTTTTGCCGGATGGTTCGTCTTCCCATTTCGGAATCAATATGCAATGCAACACCATGCCAAATATTGAAATTGATACCATTTTCACCCGACGCAAATAATAATTATTTTTTTCGTTCGATTTTCGTTTCCACGCGACTGCAATTCGATACCATTTTGTTGTGGTCAACGGAAACATATGAGCTGTCTATTTCGCTTTCTTGTCTGCTCAACCACCATCGGCTGGTCATTTGCGTTTCGCGTATTAAATGCGAATCCGATTCTATAATTATTAAAGTTGTTGTTGTTGTGGTTGTTGGGGTCAGAAAAATGAATACTTTTTTTTAACAGCAAATAAGTAGTTCTCTCTTTTTGCCTCGTTTTTACGCCCTGAAATTAGTTGTTTCATGTTCATATTCATTTCTAAGCGGAAATATGATTCCAAATGCTACCGCAAGGCATTATTTGTGCACAAGTTATGTTATATTCTCGTTTCGAAAAATCACAGCCACAAGTTCGGTAAATCAACAATCAAAATATTCAAGAAAAGAAAAAACCAGAACGAAAAAGAAACACAACAAGTAAATGAAGTCGAAGGAAAGGCTGAGCAGCCGAACAGATCGGTTTGCTAAGATGCAATAACGAATAATTGAGGCATTCCATACTTCACACATAATCTGATTGCATCTATTATTATTATGCATTGCTAACAGCTCACAGGCCAAGCCAATGGTTTTAAAGCAGGTCGGATGTTACACATGTGTGGTTCTACATGGTTTTGTGTTTTGTTTCACCTACAGCTAAGCGCAACTCATCATGCCAAAATGATTTTTCGGTCGAGAGCTTCACTCTGTTGCAAACGTGTTTTCTTTTTTTCTTTCGCTCACTTCAACTGACAAACTCATATGTTTGCCCGCATATGCCGTTGATAGTTAGTGATTTCTTTGCATGCACCGAACCAAATTACAACTATCATCATTATTATTGTTATTATTTTTGATTTTACTCCATTGCTTGATCGCTTGATCGCTTGATCACTTGATTGCTCTTTGTTTTCATTTATTCCAATTCAAGTGGTAACTGATATGTGGCCGATTATGGCGATTGATTGTCCAATTCAATATTTCAATTGAATCTGTTGAAAGATTTAACCATCGAATAAAATCTTAAATTGGATACCGTTCAAATGTGTCATTTGAAGCATGTTCCGACCAAACCAATTTCTGGATATGGAAACCGACACATCTTTGGCTTTTATTCATTTATCAAATGCTTAATCAAGATGTAGCCCATAAAAATAATAATAATAATAATAATAATAATAATAATTGAAATTTGAAATCCACATTACACAAAGCCATTGCCAACAACAAGGTCAATGGCATTAATTTTCGTTCCGGTAGAAAAGTGCAAAATTCGTTCAAAATAATCGATAGGTTTTCTCTCTTCTACTGCTTTCTTGGCATTCATTGTTTCGATTCAATTCATAGTAGCGCGAAAAGAAAATCCAAAACTAGTAAATCAATGATGTATGAGCCAAATATGAACCAAAAGCCATCAGAAGGATACCGATAAACATCATCAATTGAACAATTAAGCATCAAATGAATTGAATTCCAGAAAAAAAAAACTGTACTGAATTGTTGAGTGAGTGAGTGAGTGACTTTTGAACTGAAAGAGAAGAAAATGGCAAAAATCGTGTTATTTGTCGATGTGTACGCGTGTTCAGTGTTCATTCTTCATGAAAAACCAAAAATGAATCATTTTACCACACACAATAAAACGACCGCCGCACAAAGCACAAAACTCAAGACGAAATTCAACAATAACGTCGTTTTTGTTTGGTGTATTGAATGTGTGCGATTATGCGCCCGGTTCTTTTGTGCGAATAATAATGCATTGCATTGTGATGTATGTTGAATGTTGAATTGATCAATGTGCGCGGAATTTTCTTTACTTATTATTTTATTATTTGTCTTGTTCGGCTATTTTTTATTTTGTTGGCGAATATTTTGTTCATTCGTTTGCATTTATAAATCATAATCGTGAACAGCGAACGCGTTAAGTTAAAAGTTAACATTTATTGAACATTGTGAACGAACATATTACAAATCGTATGTGTTCCACAGCTCTCTCTCTCTCTCTCATTTAAAATTCAAACTCATATGTAGTATATTCATAATTCTGAACGCTAAACCGATTGAATACAATGGTCGAAACTGAGAAATATCTTATTTCATATTTGAAAGACCAATCACGATCTGATTCCATTTCATTTGATATTTTTCTTTTTCTAGTCGTGTTCATACTAAATGCCCAAAACATATAGAGATCGATGTGTGTTCTTCACGTTCCGAGAAAAAAAAATAAATATATCATCTTTTGTTCTCGATGTTCTCGGTGTTTGGACGGCAAACAGCAACAATCGATTCGGGCTGTTTGTTTGCAACTTGCATGTGCTAAAATCCAAATTGATACTTATTACTTATTAAAGGCTTCGTTATATCGTATATTGTATTGTATATTTTGCGAATGGGCGATTTTCTTGAATCAACTGAATATCGAATTATTTTCCGTCTGTGGCTCCAAATGAATGATTTGTTTGCATTTGCATTCGTGATATACGATTTTTTTTTGAAAAAAAGAAGCAAAACGTTAGTTTTTTGTTGTTGAAGAAATTTGCATAAGCCCTAGTTTTGGGCCCGGGCCTGGCCTTTCTTTTTCAATGAAGAGAAAATGGAAGAACCGAATTGATAATAATATTGGTGTTTCCAGCAATGTAAATCATGTGAAACAATTGTTAATTTTGAAGTTCTACTAGAAAATTGCTGAGTGCGCCAAATTGTACATTGTACAATTTTGGTTTTTCGTTTCGCTTCTCCTCATGTTATTGATAATTTTGTTTGCCATCAAAGCAAATGTAAAATGCAATCATTTATCCATTCCTTTTCTGAAGCCAACAAACGTCTGTCTCGTTTGATTCGTCTGTTTACATTGATATTGTTTTGTCTTTGTATTTTCAAAGTATAGTTGGAGTTGAATGAAATCAATTACAAATTACAATTTCTTTGATTTCCATTCGGATGTTTTTTTTTTTGTTATTTTTTTGTGCTTCTTTTTCGTCGTCTTTTTCTATTCGGTCATTTTTGTTCTCTGTTCGTGTGATTCTCATTTCATACTCAAACCATATATAAAACACATGAGATAATTGTGAATCGCGTTAAGATTCATGCACGTTAAACGTTTATTGCACGTAAATGATCTTCACAACTGACTCAACACACTGTCTCCCTTTCCGCTTTGTTTGGCCTATCCAAGTTCATGATGTCCATCATTCTATTCATTCTTTTTCCATTTCATCAATGGGCCTTCGACTATTGTTGTTGTTGTTGTTATTATTTTTTTTCTGCTTTTCAAAGCGCCTAACAATGTTTACAATCAAAATTGAGTGAATTAAATCAAGTTATGGTACTTCCTATCTGTTTCACACTTCAATTCACATCTCTTGTTCAAAGTCAAAGACTCGATTCCGCGAGAAAAGAAAATCCCATCCGAAAATCGGATCAAAAAATAAAGAAATGATAGAGAGAAAAACGAAAAAAGAAAAAAAAACAAAGAAAATACAACGAAATCTCATTTATATTTAATCAATCTGATACATAAAATAAAATCCAAACTCATATACAGTATATGCACACCAGGCCATAGATAAAGAGCCGAAAACATTTTATATTTTACAACAAGTTCACAGTGAAAGAGTGTGAACCGGTCAAATCGTTTTTCGTCAATTCAATCTCTTCTCTTATTCAAGTCAGTTTGATGAATCGAAGCAATTGTTTTCGTTCATTGTATCGCATAGTTTAAATGAATAAATGGACAGAGAAAAGAAGTCTCAAAAAATGAAAAAAAAAAAAAAAAATAAAAATAAAAAAATGAAGAAAATCAACAGCAGAAACAATTACAAACAAAAAGAGAGTCCGATTTTTCTTTTAAATAAAGAAAACCGTCTCATAAGCTCTTAAATACGTTAAGGTCACGATTTTGATTTGAAGTCGCCAATGCCTTCAATAATAAGTAAACGCGATTTGCTTGTTTTTTTTTTCGAGTTCCTCTTTCACCCATTTGATTGATGTATCGTTGGACTCTCTTTGTTGATGCTATTTTCGATTTTGTGAATGTTTTTGTTTTCCTCTCCACACGATGCAATTGGTATGGTTTGAATAAGTCTGACATGACAATCGTTTGGTGATATTCTATTTGAATCTATTTTACGCTTAACATGTTAACTTACTTAAGAATAAAAAAAAAGAAAAAATTCAGAAAAAATTTAAACGGAGATACGCTTTAGATTTCGTTGACCATATTGTTCTTCCCGAAATGTCTTCACCTTATGGATTCTCAGTTCTCATACACACACACACCCAACACCCAACACGTTCTCCTTTTCGATTTACGTTTTGAGCAAATGGGTGAAAAATCTCATTTAAACGATTCCCGCCAAGTTCCACACGATACGTTAATAAAAATGAAGCGATGTTTAGAGCATTGAGTATGTGCCCGATTACATTGTACATTTAAACAACTTCATTATTTGTGTATAGAATTCTAATGGTGATTCGATTGAGATTAATTGCCTCGATTCAATAGATGAACCAAAAGCCTGCAAAAGATGACGCAAATATAAATTTTAAATTTGCACACATTTAATCACACGGAGCTTATGAAGCAGTAAAAGAAGATTGAACGAACAATCGGCCACAAGAACGATTACTTTCGTAGAACACGAGTCGCAAAGAAGTTTTAATAAGCGTCTCAATCACACATGTCATGAAAATGAACACGAAACCATAGACACGTTCGTTCGTGTTTTTCTATCATGATTTCCATTTTCACGATATATGCAAAATGAATGAGATTGGCTCATCAATATTGTATATTGGGCTTTGCTGAACCGAAAAGCATTATCATTTTCATTATTGTTATTTCGATAAATTGCTTAGCATACAAATGAAACCAAAAATGGTTATTTGATATCAAGTGCAAATCAACGAAATTACTGCTTCAACCGTCAACCGCCATCATAACCATCACCGATAAACAGGACCTGAGAGAGAGAGAGAGAGAGAGAGAGAGAGAGAGAGAGAGAGAGAGAGAGAGAGAGAGAGAGAGAGAGAGAGAGAGAGA
>GL501515.1:860365-874786 GCA_000149185.1 Mayetiola destructor
CGACAACTGACTATGAAATAAATGGCGATACATAAAAATAGAAAAAAGATTCATAATTCATGTGTGTACACTGCACACTGTACACTTCGCATACAGTTTGATGATAAATGTTCCAGGTAACATACGTCGATCGATACTTGGACCATGTTAAATCGATTGTATATCGAGTGCTAATAATAATCATATTCAACTTACAATCGAAGGCAATACGATCGTTTGGCCATTTTTTTCTTATTATCTATTTTTGCCATTTACCCGTTTGAAAACCGAGAGAAGGAGCAAAAAACCTCACCTACTTATTATCACGTAGAATATAATTTGATTTGATTGATCATTGTCTTTCTTTTTTTTTCTTTTTTTTTTTGTTTTATGCATCAGTTAATGCTTGAATTTGATTTTGATGTTGATTTCATCTTTTTATATCACATATATCGCGATTCATAATCGATTTTATAGAGCAGCCGTCAGTTCAACGTCTGCATTGTGCTTTGTTGCGATTCCTTCAATTTTTCTTATATCTTCGTATTTTCATTAGGCACTTATTGATTTAGAAAATGCATTGCTGATTGTAGCTGAATCATCTAAATCCACTCACACTGTCTGACTATGTTCTGATGCCAACGCTCTGCAATGAAAAAGTAATAGACACGATTATTTTCATATATGAATTCGATCCGCAATCGACATGTACACTGTACACTGAATAAAATGCTCTCGTCGTTCGAATAATGCAAACAAAATTGAATCTTGCAAAATCCAATTCTTCAACGAACAATATTATGCAATAAGTTTCGGTAAAGTGTCTCATCTGAAACTAAATCAAATTTTTTTTATTTTTTTTTTTCATGGATCACGTACAACATCCAAGCGAATCCAACCAAACCGAACCAATCATCATTGAAATAAAATCAAATGTGAATTGGCCAATTTTCATGTGTTATTTGCTAAAAGAAGCAGTGAACGAAAGAAATGGATTGAGCCTTTGGGTCAGGCGCTATTGATACACATGAATTAACTTGAAATCATCAATACATATATTGGGTTTTTTTTTCTTTCATTATTTCAAATCACACGTACACAACAAAATCAGTTGCACTATCATGTATTCCCTTTTGTGTATCCGACTCTCAATCTCATTGAATTTGCTTGGATGCCTGATGATACACACACAATTTCCATATACACTATATACATATATAAATTTATAGCGCTGGAAGGTGAATGGCAGTATTATAGTTTATCTGATATGTTTAGTATGGAAAAACGTACATATATTTGATCAACGGAAGTTGGTGTTTCGCATGAACAAATCAATTAATCATTTTTAATTTTCCAATCGATTTTGTTTCTCAGGCTTCTTGAAAAACATCTCACTTCCAATTCATAATAATATTTCCAATTGGACGAACGTTTTTTTTTTCTTTCTTTTTTTCGTCGTTGTTGTTTTGTGCATTCCGTGATTCATTTCATCGAATTATACTTTATTCCTATGAATAAATTTACTTGCTTAATTGAAATATTGGATGCGAACCCATTGCGGATCAAGTGGCAATGGACAATGAGAAATAAACAATATGTAACTATTGTACACTGTTGATGGTGCACGTATATTGATATGGGTAATTGTTTGGTTGAGTTTTTGGATCCGTTTTCGATTTGCCGCCCAACCAATCACTTCAGTTAGAGCAGCGCAACAAAACGGATCAGCATCTTCCATTCGATATCGATGAAAATCAAATGAAAGCAAATTGCATGAATGAATTTCAACTCCAAACCGAATCGAAATGAATGAAAGACTTTTTTCCCGCTCTTATGCTTTTTAACATCGCATTTTCTTTCTGGAAATAAAGAAATTAACGAAAAACTAAATAAGCAATGATAATAATAATAATAATAATAATAATAGAGAGTTGTTGAAGATGGCTCCGTTAAAAAAAATGTATTTTACTAATTTATTCGATTCGAAAATAAAACAAATTCGTCCAATTGGTAGAGAGTTTAATCTGATTTGTTTCACCTTTTCTCCGGTCTTTTTTGCTAGCAAAAACTATACACCAGCCATCACGTACCATCAAACACCAAACCCCGAAGAAAGAATTATTCACATCCAGTTTTTCCCATCGAATTTGTTGGTCTTTATTCTTATTTCGCGCAGAATTGAATGAAGTAATTATTACGTTCAAAGTGAGTGTTGCTGTTATAATTACATCGTACATCGTACATGAACACAAGAGATTATCGAGAGAGAAAAAAGCGACGTCAATAGCAGCAATGAGAACAGTATTGTTTGTCACGCTGAATCAATTTTATTAGTGCAAAATTTTGCAAATTATGTGAAAATATCATAAGACTGGCAAACTGTGTCGGTTCCCCCTTCATGATGCCAAAAGTCGAAAAAAGATAAATTATTTGGTTAATCACATTTCTGACGCATTGCCCTGCTCCTGTCTGGAGTACATTTTGAATGAATGAATGAACCACAAACACGTTGTATGTGCGCACACAAAACGGACACATATTTTTAAAATGATGTGCTAACGCGAACGTGAATGAATGTCCGCTTTGAAAGCAAAAACCAAAATCAGGAACAACAACGAACACATCCAAAATCATAAGAAAAGCATAACAAGAAGTTTCCTATGAACAAAAAAGAAAACAATATTAAAGTCCATGCCGCATCACAATTTGCCCGAGTCCCGAGTCATGTCATAGTAAAGGCGACACAATGATGAAATTGAAATGAGTGTGAGTGCTTTAATTTTTTTTATTTATTTTTTTTTTTTTGTCGTCATCGTCGATGTGATAACAAACAATGGAAAGAAAACCACTTAACAAATGACACTCGGGCGATCGAATAATAATAGTCTAGAAATTAATGTCGGGACCATCCAACCAACGACCAACGACCGATGCCATTCATTTTCGAAACGAAAGCAAAATCATTGGCTACAAAAGACCAACAAAAAACAAAGAAGAAAAATAACAAAAATCAAGAGAACTAAGGTCACAAGGTCAATAGTCGACCGGTAAATAAAAATAATCTCCAACTCTCAATATTAATCAATTTAAAATCATTCGCAACAGAGAAACAGAGACAGACGAAAAATAGATAGCGAAATGTCTGTCTTTGAATTCGCTGAATTTGTATTGTCCGTTGGAAATTGGATCGCGTCAAAACATTCACACCAACTATGTTGAAACAAAATATATAATGAACTGAAATGCAAATTTTATCAATGACGAAATTTTATCATTTTATATATTAAGAAACAATGGCAATCAAAAACGATTGTGTCTTTGGCCTCACTATCGAATTACGAACGAAAATTATTATTATTATTATTATTATTATTATTATCGATTCATGCCGATTAAATGATGAATCAGAAATATAAAACAAACGAAACGATGCCGTCGGGACGCAATAGACAATCAACATTAAAACATTTACGACTTGTTTGAAAGTGAGGCAAATTTCATGGACGTTCAAAACTCGAAAAATCGATTGGAAAATTAGAGGCGCAACCAAACAAAATTTTAAAGATTCAAAAAGTAAAATCGATTCGAGGGAACCGCAAAAAAAAGAGAAGAAAAGAACCTCGAAATTGTCTTCATATTTAACATTTTTTTTCTTCTTCGATAGTAGCCGACTAAGGTCTGAGAAACTTTCTTTTCCTTTCGCTTCGATTCGTTTCGTTTTGTTCATTCATTATTAAATTGACAGTGATAATTTGCATATTCTGGATCCCTTCAACGTTTTTTTTTTTTTTGTTATCGTTTTCGTTCAGTTCGTTAATGAAACATTCATTCTATTCCATTCTCTGGGTAGACAGAGATTTTTTTTTCACCATACTTCAGTTTCTTTTGCCATCACTTTATTCTCGAAACTAATTTTTGAAATTAAAAGACAAAAAAAAAGCGTTTTCCGTTTCGCGTATGCAGATGCTATTGTGTTAGGTTCCGTTAACGTCACACAAGAGAGAATTTGATTTACGCATTTAGTATGCTGCATCAATTTTCAATACACTCAAAATAACCCAGTCAAGGAATTGTTGTTAGAATATTTTATTTAATTCATTTTTTTTTTTTTAGTTTTTATAATCTGTTTGTTTTCATGCATGTGATAAACTTTACCTATGCACTTCCAACACGGTTACAAAATACACACTTCATATAATATGCGTTTCAATGCCTGGCTCGGCTCCTGTGAGAGAAAAAGAATCGGTAACGTTGAAGGAAAAAAAATATGAATTAATTATATGCGCATATGGGACAATTGGAAAGGAACAAGAGAACAAAAAAAAAAAGGAAAAAATAAAAAAACAAACAACAACAACCAAATTCTGAATAATAATAAGATGCAATGCATACGGCATACGTGTATGAAAGCATACACACACACACACACAGCACACAGTTCATGAGAGACACAAAAATATGATTCGGTCGAAAACAATTGGGGACAATATCAAAAAATTATGCTCGACACAGCATTGCAGTGCCAGAGAGAAAGATGTTACAATGTTTGTGGTGTTCGTTTCATTATTTTTTTTGTTTGTTTCTTCGTATAATTCGTTGCTGGCTTTAGGATTGTTGAAAGGATCGGTATTCACATCACTGCGTATGCTGACACATTCAGCAGCGGAAATAAATTCAAATTAGATATGTTCGTTGGATTCGTTAGTTTGTTAATTTAGCGTTAGGATAACGCTTTTTTGCTTTCCACTTCTGATCAATTTTCTAAATTTATTTTAATGTTCCGTGTTGAATGCGATTGTTCTATCATTTGCATAAGCATTTAAAATGTTCAACGCAAAAGTGAGAGTAAATAATGCATAAAAACGACAACCTCTATCGGATACCTTCGATATATATTGTGTTGATCATCTAACCGATGCTAACCGATGATTCATTGGATCATAGAGTAATAATAATTATTTAGCCGTCATGATCAACGGACAGAATTTGATGGAACCAAAGAAAAAACGAACCAGCACTTCCAGGAAGACTTTTTATGCACATGCGGTGAATGGCATTTTTTTTTTTTTTTCATTTTCGGGCCATCACCGACGGGAACACGGAACAGAGATAATTACATATGAATGAAGCTGAAGAAACAAACTTTGAAAAAAATTTATTCAAATTGATGAGGAAATGGCCTGGTCTTGTTTTGTTCTTCTTTCTCGCATTCAAATGTTAAACTCTTCACTTTTGATTTCATTTTTCTACCTGCTGGGTATGCGTGTGGAATGTCTTAGTCATTGCTTACTGCTTACCGACTGCGAGTCCTTCCTTCATATAATAATGTTTTTTTTTGTTTCTTTCTTTTCGTGTTCATTGTTTAATATATTAAATAACGCAGACGCACATATTCCCAATGAACGTAAAAAGTATGCGGAAGAGTGAAAATGAATAATAGAACTAGAGGAGAAAATGAGTCTTTTTCAACCCTTTCGATTTCTTCATCGTCGAAATCGATTTTTTTTTTCTCTTTCTCTTTTCCATTTCTCTTGTCTTAATCTTCGTCTGCATGTTTGTGCGTTCCGAATGAAATTACGATAAAACACGGTCGCGGCATTAAACTTTTAGTTATTTTTTTTTCTCTTCTTTTCTTTTCTTGCTTCGGCTCGTTTTGTTTGGAATATTTTCTGGGATTTATTCTTCGGTGAGTTACTATTATAAGCAACTCATCTGAATATGTCATGACCAGAAGAAAAGACGAATGACAATCAGTAAAGAGTAAAACAACAAAAAAAAAACGGCAAGTTAGAAGTAAGTAAAAAAAAAAACACCAAACTTATACAGCACACAGCTTCCAGACTTTTTCTTGTGTCATTCAATTTGCGACAATACCCATCGTCTGTGACTTCATTTTTTGCGCTATATTTTCCGTTTCAGGTTCCAATACTTTTTTCCTCTTATTTTTTCTTGTTGTCCGCTGCAAAATATAGGAAGTTCTTAATAGGAAATCGTCTATTGTTTCACTGTTTTTGATGGCAACCATTTTTTTTTTAAATAAAAATCAACATTAAGCATCTAAAGGCCTGAAATCCGACACACGAAACCCAAATGAAAAAGAAAAAAACAATTTGAACCTTGAATGAAATCACAATAATCATGCCAATTTTGTAATTTCATTCACAAAACATCATATGTGATTTGAGTCTACGATGATTTAGGACGATGAATTATTTTTAATTGGCGAATATCACTTTCATTATTCCATTCTTGTTTTGATTTTCATTGGCAAATAAGATCATCATCGTTCACTTTTATTTTCTTTGTCAAAATTCTCTCACTGCACATTGAAGCATAGAAGTCAAAACAAAAGCCACAAAAGCGATTTCATCCAATTAGGTTTTTCAATATTAAATTGTTTTCGATGGCTTTTGTTATGCCGTTTCTATTATTCATAATAATATTCATGTGATTCAACAATAAATAAGATCTCTACCGGAGGCGCCCCTTTCGATTGAGTGTGCCGAATTCTGCAAAATATTTTGCCAAATAAATAATTGTGCTAATTTTAGGTATTAAACATTATAAATCCCCTCGCGAATCAATTCGAAATTCATTATTTATCTTCGCATTCGATTTTTGAATAAAATTTATTCAATTTGGCATCGAATCTGAAATTAATAATAAATGATTCGATGAGATTCCATAGATCGGATTAGAAATTTGAACTTTTCCCTTTTTCTAAAATTAAATCGCATCAAGTTGATCCACCTTCCGACAGCTACCGCATGAAGTGAACCGAAATCAAAATAATTTCAAATATTTGAAATCAATTCGATGAAAACGTAAAATGAGAATTAAATACATTGTGAGCCAGCGCTTTGGGCCGCATTATGGCGAATCAAGGTATGGTGGATATGGGTCCTTCAGTGCTTTATATATACATATATTTCAGTTATTCAACAATCCACCATCGAACGCAATTTGAGTTTCCTTTACAATTTACAACAGTTTACACAAATAAAGTTCGGATGTTCACAGACAACAACCAAATACCAAATGAAAAGGCAAAAAAAAAAACATTTAGGAAGCTGCAAAGTAAAGCAGAAAAAAAGGACCAAATGATTGACAATTAAATGTATGATGCTCGAATATTATTTGGAAAACGAAATGTTCGTTGTTGTTTTTTTCGCTCACGAATACTTCGAATGTGATAAACATTTGTTGATTTAGGCATTGCTATCGAAATGGGTTCGGGGCACATCGAACAAAATGGAACTACATATAACAAAAATCTTATTGATAAAAAATAGCAGCAGTGACAACGGTAGCAACAGCAGTTGTAACCGGCGCACGATACACAATTTTTAAGGATATTTTTTTTCTTTCGTTTGTCGCTTAAATAAATGATATAAATTCCCGAAAATCAAATGAAAATGAACATTGAACATGGTTGAGAGGACGTTTACGAATATGTACAGCTGTTTTGTGATTGCATCGACAAATATTTCGATTACAATTCACTGCGAGAAAAAGAAAAACGTTTTAATCGAGATACGAGAAAATGAATGATAGAAAATGTATTGTATTCGGTTTGAAGCTAGCAAAAAAAAAAAATGGTGTTTTTTTTGCCGGTTTCGGTGCTCCGTATGTTTTTAACGAGTAAACATTTGAATAAAAATTCTGAAATTTCATTGCGTAGATACCGAAATCTGAACGAGCCCTGCGCATATGTAATACGTGTGTGCATGATATTATGTATGTACGTAAATGAGATGCCTTACACGTTTGCCCCGCGCGCACGAATAATATAAAGCACCGCGTACACGAAACAAACGTAATTAGAGACAAAAAAAAAGGGATAAACAACTGGAGCCGAATCGAACGCCGAAGACCCCGAAGCGTACATGACAAGAAAAAAAAAGAATGAAAAATTTGTTTTATTACTTTGAACATGAAAATAAATCGAGTGAAATTTTTTGATTAGAAAGCGAGCCGATTTGGCCAGGCAAAGCCTGACATGTGGACATATTGGTGGTAGAATGAAATGGAAATTTTTCAAATCTCGTGAATAGAAATAGAAAAAAATTACATAAAACAAAATAATGGAATAATTCAAAGAAGAGTGAAACATTCAGTCAACCCCTTTTTCTCTTTCACATTTTACATCTCACGTATGGTGCTGTATCATTCCAATCAATAAATCGTGTTCATTGGACTGTTTTCATTCGGTGCGTGTTAATATAATAATGAATAGAAAAAATGAAACCGAAAATATCGTATTCTTGCCACAAAATAAATTATTATCCATTGGACAAGCGATAGGAGACACAAAACACAAGACAAAAACACACACACACAACACATACTCAAAGAGACAGAGATCCATCAAATTTCTGGATTTTGTAAATTTCCATTAATTTGTGTGCTTCATTTCAATAGGATTTGCATTTAGAGAATATATTAATTGTGGTTAAATAAATGGAATATCTTTTGGAAAGGAACGGAGCGCAAAGCGCTAATATGAAATAAAAAGAATATTTTGTCCATTTATCATTTTGGTAGAAAAGTTTTACTTTTAATACTTTTCATCTTCTATTAGTTCATATCCAGCCCACAGCTCACAGCTCACAACTCACAAAACATTCATTTGAAAACCGGATGGGATTAGAAAAGGGCTTATCTCTACAGTATGCAATATACATATTATTTTGGCTGTGACTCTGGCTTTGGTTCGGGCCATGTATAAAATATGAAAACATAACATGAAATAAATATGAGAACACAAAAACCTGCAAAAACCACACTAAAAAATTTCACCACAAATATATTCATTTTGTGACAGCCCAAAAGGCCAAGACTTTTAAGTCTCAATTCCCAATCATTTTTCTCTTCTTTGTCGCTGTCATTTTCATTTTGTTCGTATCTTTTTTTGTGCGTTATCTTATCATAAAACTTCAGAAAACTAAACGTATATCGCATTAAATCGCGCGATGCTATTTTTCGGCGTATCGTATGTAGTTAACGAAACGATCTCCTTATGGACTATGGAACATTATAATTATTATGATGGTTGGACGCACTGATGTGAAAAACAAAGGAAATTTTATTCTCGGCGATTCGTTCATTGTGTGCGCTATTCGGATGATACTTATGATATGGCGGAATTTATTTGGATGGCATTTTGGATCTTAGTGTCATGATGGAATGATGTTTATAATAAATGTTGCAATTGAAAGCAGAATATTATTCGCACAAACATTTTCATTGTGCTATACATTCATTGTTTATTATTTTATACCAAATGGCCTGATCCTTGATATTGGGCTGCTCGATGCCAGCAAATATCACTCGAGTCGATTGAAGTCGTTAAATGCATGCATCCAAAATACACATTCCGTATATTTTCCAAAAGCCAGGACATTTTGAAAGGTGCTAAATATGAAATGCAAAACCACAAAAGCGAAATCATGTTTTGGGGTAAATATTTTTGTTGAAATTGTATATTGTAGGTAAATTACCCGTCGGGTATCGAGTATCCCAATCAGTCTTCTTTTTTCTTATTTTTGCTCTGCTATTCAAAGTTGTATTCTGGTACATTTTCATATTTCATATTTCATATTTTGCTCTCTGTCTACATTTTCGAAATTTTCAACCATCCCAAAATCAACCATACTGCCATCATCCATATTTATCTAGATTTATGGCATCTCTCGTACTTGATGACTTGAAACTCATATATAATATATATATTTTCACGCACATAAACGATCCTACGCATCTAATAAATTCTCAATTCTCAACCCCCCCGAAAATATACGCGCTATATGCGTATTCGTGGCTTTGCTTCGCTTCATTTTCTTTTCGTCGTATTCTTATTTCTATTTTTCATCCTTTTTTATTTGGCTTCGGTGCAATTAAATGAGACATACGATAAACGCGAGAGAGAAAATGGATGGTAAAATTTTTCGCAATAAAAACTTCCCTCCTTCTTTGAAATATATTTACCATTGAATGTCATATGCTATGGATATGTGCTATATGATGCGTGGTTAAACTAAACATTATATCGTATAATTTCGTTTATGTTTTGTATTTTGTGTGTGAGCGGTGGATATGATATCGCTTATTTACTTGACAATATTAAATTATATTCAATTTGTTATGTGGCGCACAAGTGCGAAGGGATGTGAAAAAAAAACGTAAAAAATATAAACAAAATAGAGAATCGTGTACATGCATTACAGCCATACAGGCATACAGAGAGTAAAGACACATACAACATTACATACACATGTCACATACGCGCCACATTTAGATATAAAAACTGCGTAAGACTTACGCACATGTTCGTTTGATGAAAAAAAGACCACCCAGATCCTGCCTGAATCCTGTTGTTCATCATGCTAAATCTCTTAGTTTATCCTTCTTTTGTATATCGAATTCGACCGTAAATTGTAATCCAGTTGTTGTATTCCATGAATGAACCGACTTTTATCTAATCGATTTTACTGAATTTTCATTGAAATGGTCATTTTCTTTTCTTCTATGCTCTCTCTCTCTCTCTCTCCTCCCTCGCTGTCGCTTTCCTCCTTTTTATCGGTTTGAATTTTGAATTTGTTTTTCATTTTGTGCTATCGATTGAAAACTTCATTTGAATAATCTTAATCGTAATATTCTCATTCTTCAATTTGCTGAATAAGCATTTGGCATTGTTTGTAATTGCAGCAACTGTAGTCAGTGTACGCAATCGATAATGAACCAAACCAAACCAAAACAAAACGAATAAACATATGAAAAAGTCTTAAATAGGATCTTCATTTTCTTGACTGTTGCGAGCTCAGAGCATTCATTATGGTGAAAGGAGCGATAAGATGTACTTATTATTATCCTTTCAGTTGAAAGGTGGAGTACGGACCACTAAGCGGATCATAAATCTTAAAGAAAATGCAAACGAACGTCGCTATATGCGAATATCGTATAATGTTTAGATACTTCAATGTTCAAATTATTCCATTGCACTGAACTAAAAAACAAAAAAATTTAAAAGAAAATTTGATTTTGATTTATAGTCATGCCGACGAAAATAGTTTATCGAAACGAATAGAATGCATATGTATATGTAAAATGAGAGTTGAGAATGTGTAAATATAGGGAAAGTCTCCGATTTTATATACACCCGATCGATGACGAACGAAAAACAGCCCCGCCAAAAAAAATCGGTTGAGAGTTGCAAGTTGCGAGATATTGATATACGCATTTTCATATGTACACAGAATATATACGAATATATCGTATATGAATGGTGAATGGCTGTGCGTATATTTTTCAAATTGACGTACGAGCGCCCCCGTTTACAAAACGATTCAACAATATACAATAATGAATGGATGGATGGATGGATGGATGAAAAAAAAGGGCAAATATGCGTATCTTTACACGCACGATTCACATCAAATCAGCTTCAACCTTCCGTTTTTTTCTATTTGTTTGTCTCTTTTCATTTCACATCTGCATTTCTTTGATTCGACGACGACTACCGACTACAATCGCTTATAGCACACAATATCCAAAAGTACCGAAGAACCGAATTCTATTGCTACGAAGAAAATCTGATGCCATTACAACAGCAACATCATGCAAAAGAAGCAAAAAATGAAGAGAAAATTTTTCCTATCAAACACACTAAACATGGCCAACACTGAGTTGCAAAGCATTCAACATCGAGCACATAGATAAATTTAATATGTATATTGAAATAAAAGTTCCCCGCAGTTTTTCATATATTAACAAACACACACACTTTATATACAAAACACGCATTATTCGGATTCGCATAAAGTGTTTCGTTGAATATTGAACATTGGGCGATATGATGATGGAACACAGTTAACATTCAACAAAGTCTTTTACTTTTCTTTCGTTCTTTCTTTATCTTTTTCGGTTGTTTGCCTCCATCCACTCAGTTCCATTCATATTGTTTCCATTCATATTGTTTCGTATGATGATAATAATATGTACATATTATTTATATATACATTATACATATGTATTTTCTGTATACGTTTTTGTGGGGTATTGGCAATTGGCAACCGTTCGGTTGAATTTTTGGCCTCAGCTCTTCAACTGTTTCACAATTCACAGTGTGTATTGTTCACTATTCGCCACGTTCATATCGTTAAGCGATGTTTCTATTGTCTTGGCCAATGTCATTTGCATTTCCATTTCCATTTCCATTTCGTTAAGGCAGCCGTTTGATCGGTCGATTTGTTTCATTATTATTTGTCAAGAAAAAGTTTCTTTTATTTATTTTTCTTCTCTCTCTCTCTCCCTCTCTTCTGTTTTTCTTTTTGTTGCTTTAAATTGTATTCTTTGGATTGAAACTGACAATATCAATGGGTTACAGGCTCAAATGGGTCATGTTTTTTTTCTTCTTCTCTTCCTTCCCAAATGGAATTCGCCATTAGATTCGGTTCGATGGTTAATGGGTAAATATTGAACATGCAATACACAGACACATGTCAGCAAGAAATTTGAATTTTCAGAGCGAATAGAATAAAAAAAAATCGATGAAAGTTTTGAACTGCACAAAAATGAGGTACACCGAGCATTCAAGAGCGTACGCATGATTATAACAATAAAATGCATGACTTTTCTTTTCGCATTTTCCAAACTCATTTTATGTATTTAATCAATGAGAGCCAAAGAGTAAAAGGTCTAAGCTATGAGTTCGAAGAAAATGCTTAAGATTGACAGATTCCATTTGTGCGAATGCAAATACATAATGTGATCAAACATTTACCATTCAATTGAGGCTGTTGTTGTTGCTATTTGGGCGATATCATTTTTCTTATTCACGTTATCACATATACACCAAGATCCAGAAAAGGAGAAGATATGTGTGCGTGTGTGTGTGTGTATATCGACTTATTTGTCATTATTATGCTTTAGCATCATTCGTTTTTCACCAATGTTGGTTTTGGTTCGAAGAAAATGTGCACGAGGCGAGCGCAGAATGGATGACAATGGCAAATGAAGAGTCGAGGAAAAACTTTTTGGCTTACGTTCACTTTTTCTGGTTTTATATTTTTGTTATTTGCATATTGAAGCCCAATTTACACACACACACACACATATGTTTCACTTGAGTTTCTTTCTTTTTGGTTTTGGAGTCTAGAGAATAGAGAAATTCGAGATGATGAAATGAAGAAAATAAAAAATAAAAGAACTTGTAACAACGAAATATCCACCCTCGTTAGATGTTCGTTTTCCCATTCACTTCAAATTTCTGGCCTTTTTTTTAATGTTGGTCGATTCGATGCGTATCTAAATCGAATCTCAAGAAAATATGAACATTGAACAGGTTCTTGTACGGAATAATGTAAAATTCTTTTCTTTTCATTTCTTGGTTGTGTTTGGCAACACTGAATTTCTCAAACAATCACAGATGATGTGTTTGCCAGGCATATTTACATTAGAGATTTGTTGCGAAAATCCATTTTCAAATTCTCGTTTTTCGTTTGTTGTCATTTCATTTTCATTCATCTTTTGCCATTGTCATCATTATCGAATGTAATGGCCTACAGCCGTACAAACTTCATTTTGTTTACTCTGCGTTTTTCTATACTGTACATCTGTATTCCTGTAGCCTTCTACCTTTGTGCACCTTGGACGCCATCCATTCCAAATTCCATTTGCCTGATTTTTTTTCGATTCAGGAAGCATTCACAGTTCGCCATCTCATCAATTTTCTTTCGAATTTCTGATAAAATATTTTCTTCTTTTTTGGAAAATCATTCAAATTAAGAAGCACAAATCAACGGTTCGTTTATTGGGATAATGCTGCTGCTGATCGGAAAACGGATATTTTTCATTCACAATTTTCCTTATGAACGATCAAAAGTGCTGTGATTCCAATGAATGAAATAAATTTTTATATTTTTCCCCTTTTTCGGTATCTAATCGATTGAAATCCCTTAATAAATGCAACGTCTAAAGAAATAAAAATTTTGGAACTTGAAACAATCGTAGTGTTAAACAATCTATTTATTTCAAAAACAAAGACGAGTTCCCTCGAATTTAGCAACTGCCAAGTGTATAGAGTCGATACCGAACCATTTAATTTTTCCGCAAAAAAACATTCTTAAATCTAACGCTTTTGCATTTTCATTCATCATTTGGCTATTATTTTTCACACGTAGTGTAGTTTTCAGTCGATCGATTGCCACACCGAACCACGAATCATTATTCAGTTTTTAATCCTTGTATGGGAAAATATCTTCAAAAGGCTACCTATTTGGATGATTATCGGTATTCGCTAGAAAATTACCGCACCAAGACCGGATACATGTTATTCGCGCCCGAATTTTCGATTTGACGACAGAATTCCATATGAGCCGGTATATTCGATATATATTTTAAATTTGATGAACCGGAAATTCGATTTTTACCGGAAAATAAAAA
>GL501515.1:893156-918256 GCA_000149185.1 Mayetiola destructor
ATGGTTTTTCTTTTCTTTTTCTTGGTTTTTTTTTTCGTTGGTTCATTCTTCCTTTCTTTTAGTGCCTTTTCAATTGGTGTTTTTTGCGGTTCCTTTTCAGCTTACGATGTATGAAAATGGTGTTGATGTTGATATACGGCTGCATGATGAAATTTTTTAACGTTGCATTTCCTATAATCAATGTAAAAACGTACACAACATTCGACGAGCGGTTGGAATTTTTTCTCATTTTTCAATTCTTCTTCTCACTGACTGTATCTTGTAGCTCATGTTGCGTTCGCCTCATTTTCATGGTTAAATCTGAAATTGTGGTGATTTCTTTTCGCTTTTTCTTATGTATAATTTGATTTTGTCAACATGTTAAAATTTAAAACTCAAGTTGTTCGCTAGTTGGTCGAACACATAAAAACGACGATACTCAAAATTCATTTTGAATCTGAATTTATTCTCTCTTTATGTGTTTCCAGTGATGAATGTTGTGTGTGTGTGTGTGTGTGTGTGTGTGTTTTCATGTCTAGAGTGCGGTTTTTGTATTGAAAATGAATGAATCGCATTTTCTTTGCGACGAAAACGGAAGGAGTGATCTTTTGTTGCCGTATGTGACGACGCTTTTTTCCCAAGATTCAAGCTCTCTAATTGCTTGTCGACTACTCGATGCGAGCCACAAAAATTTGCGATTTCATAAATTCTGGTAATTTAACGCAGATAACTTGGATTATGAGATGAAACCTGCAATATTAAGGATCAAAAAAAGTTTCGAATTTCCATTCTCCAAAATTTGCCTGGTATCATTATGTTCCTGTTCATATCATGATAATAGAATCACAACAATGCATGCATGGATCTCAAAATATATCGGCTTCATAAACCACATCCGTTCTTTTTCACCTTGTTTGCATCGTATTGTATCATTCATTTTTATAATCACCAAAAATCGCACTGTAAACGAATTTCACGCAACACCGATTCACATATTCCCGTTTTTTGGCCGTCATTTAAAAAAAAAAAAAATACAAGAAAAACGCATATTTGATTCAATTAAAGAGCTGAACGAACTTCTTTTTTTTTTGCAATGAAAAAAATCCCTATCATTTCATTCAATTCCCCGTCATTATTATTTTACTAAACCACAATTTTTTATGATGAATATGTAAACATCATCATCACCGGTGTGATCGGTGGAGCAAGTGCTACGAATGGAGGAAAAAATGCGATGAGCACAAGGAAAAGAAGAAAAAAAAAATGTCGCCTAGTTGATGATGATAATAATGAAACATATCATATCGTCATGTGAAGAGATTAATGGATGGTGGGTGCTATAGGCAAGTAGTCAAGATAAGTACTTAAGCATTAAGCATATGTAATATCTTGTTGATTAGCTGTTATGTGCGATTGTGATGTTTTGTTTTGATGATGACATCTTTCAATCACAATATTTTTCTATGAGACCAGAAAAAAAAATGTGATAATAACAAACCGTATAATCGATGGCATCGTTTTTTATATTTTAAATCGACACATGCCGGATTTTTATTTTATATTCTCGAAAAATTGAATGAGAAATAAAACTACGAAGACAACGTTATCAACCACCATCATCCCGGCAACCATAACCATTCCCTTCGCATATGCCAAATGCCGAATAAGAAAATGAAATAATTTTCTCTTGATTTTTGCATAATGTCATTTCGGTTCCGTCATTTCAGGATATAATTTCGTCAATGTTTAAAACATGTGAAATGTAAAAAGGAAAAAGAATACGATTTCGAAAAGCGTTAATACACAAAATGCGCTTTAGCATTTTAAATATATTATTTCATTTACGGGCGCTGATCTGATGGGATGTGATGTGATGTATGCAAAAAGTCAAAAAAATGAGCTGCTGCACAACGAAACACAATGTTATTAAATGATGTGTTTGGCATTTGGATCGGTTGATGTTGGCATTGGTATTTGGATATGTGTACGATGCGTATGCCAAGATTTAGTTAACATTTTTTTTTCATATTTTTTTCATCACCTTTTTTTTCATCTGTTCATCAACCGTTTTTATGCTGATGATCTGGAATGAAAAAAGAAAATTTTTATTGAATGAAAATGAAATAGGAATGTGAGCGCTGAATGAAGAACGAATACACAAGATGAAATCACATCACATGCGATACAAAGTTACACACATCAGCACCATAACGTGTTGCCTAATATAATAATAATAATCATAATGTGTTGTTGGTAGTGTTCATGGTCTGGCATTCAAAGACCCCAGTGTCGCACATGAAACACAAATCTAAGCCACAAAATGACATATAAAAATCCAGGCGAGAACAGGCGAACAGAAGAATGAATAAAGAGTAGAAAAAGAGGAAAGAAAAAGAAATAAATACAATTTATGAACATAGCTTAACACCTATCACCATCAGCCCTTAGCCGATGGAATTTACAACTGCTTTGGCATGGTTCAGTTTGGCTGGTGAATTGAAATGTGGATTGTATTTAAAAATGTGTAATCAAAAAAAAAAAGTGCCTGATTTGTGCCTGGAAAAATATCCTCATCACATACTGAAATATATAAATAATATTATGCAGGTGTATCATCATGTACTTATATCACAGAAGCTCTTCTCATCCAAATAAACGGCAATTTAACCTACTCATCCTGCATGTATAGCATGCCTAACTGAACTGGCACGCACATGAGTTGAAAAAAAAAATATTCAAAGAAAAAAAACAGAATGCTAATAATAATTGAATCTCCAAAGATTCCATCGCATGCAAGAAAAACGAGTTTTTTATCATTTCAGACTTTGGCCCGCAATGCAAAATGAAACCATTCACTTATTCTGATCACAAATTTTTGCCATTCTAAAAACATTTAACGTAAAATTTATTGAGTAGTATTTCGATTAGCTATGTCTTTGCTCTCAGCACATAAGCTTTGGCGAACACAGCCTAGCCGAAGATACAAAAAACATCCTACAAATGTGAATAAATCATTCAATTAAGAGAATTCCATTTGAATTCGCAATCGTATTTGTATTTTTGTGCTCTCGTATATGGCTCATATGGTTATTGTTCGATATTTGGTCTGGCATAGTCGCAAATATGAGTTCGAGCTGTAAATTATTCAAATGATTTAATATAAAAATATATATCGTGTGGGAGTTCAGTGAAATTTAAGTGAATGTATGTTTATTGGATGTAAGATCGCACTGGATTCTTTGTAGCATTATGCATGGATCCTTAATGTTGAGTTACTAACATGAAGAGAAAAAGAAAAAAGAAAAATGTGTACGATGGAAAATTCGTGGAGAAAGGAAATGAATTATTATTCGAAACAAAACCAAAATCATGATGCACATTACACACTCGATATACTTTATATATCGAAACTCATGCATACCATACACCATATATCGCATACACACGATACACACGCTTCGCTGCCACAATAATATCGTAATCATATTAGCAAACGTAGTGTTTGAAAAATCTACATATTACCGAATTACCAGGCTACATGTGTTTGACTCCGTTTTGAATTTTTTTTTTCTTTTCTACTTTCTCACTTATCTTGTGTGCGTTGAAGTCTCGAATTCAGTTCTTTTGCTGGATTTTTCTATTTCCAACGAATATAATATAATTTATAATTTGGCTTTTGTTTCAGATTCACATGTATGCAGCTAATAGCACCCTTTTTTTTTGTCGGTCGCGCTTTTCATTCGCCCGAATAAGAGAGAGAATAAAAAAAAGAATATATAAATTTCAATTGTAACATGACGAAAACAAGACCACCGCCATACATATCATTTCTTTATTATTATTTGTACGGAAAAAGAAGCAAAAAAGCCACAGAACAAATCCCGAATAAAAATTAGAAAGAAAAGAGACCGAAACGAGACGTGAAAGGCAAACGAAATTTATGGTTTGGTAAATTGGCTGTTCAGTGTTTTGCATTTTTTCTCTTCTTTGCATTGACATGCTAAATAAATGCTGTGAATCCGATTTTTAAGCCAAATAATAGAATGTGCTTTTCCGTTGACTTTGGAATACTTAACGTTCGATGCTCAGACTTTATCGTCATCAAGGTCATCACCAATTTACCGATTTATTTCGGCACATCTTTTGTTTTCCTTCTTCTTTTTTCCCAATTATTAGTCAAATATCCACGCTGGAAAGAGAGAGAGAGAGAGAGTCTTCAGTTAGATCAAAAGTATTTACTTCTCTGCATAACGAACTCAATACTCAATAGGCCGTTTTCGAATAAACAGGAATGAAAATTAGAAAAATACGGAAGACATTTCAGCTGTCAAAATGTATCGAATTCGGAAAATAATGAATAAATATTGTTCACATTGGAAACAATGACCCGAACATGATGTCGTCTTTCCATTCCAAAGTTTTGCCATTACATTTAGGCAAAAACACCGACAACCAACTTTCAACCAACAATATTTCTGAATATCGAAGCATACGCACACTAAATATATCGAACATCAGCATTGACAGTGTAATTATGCATTTTCTTTGATAATTTCGCCACGATAACAGTCATCCGTTCCGAATATTCATTTCATTCCAATTTGTTGGGTGATTTTTTTCCATCTTTATATTCGGTTGTTGTTTCGGTGTGACCTATTGTTTGTACGATTACAAGAGAAAGAAAATGCGAACGTCACCTGAATACCGTATGCAAACGGACTGGTTGATGGCTGAGTGGTTATATCGTATATGCATAATAATAATCAAGAATCAAGAATCGAGGAATTAAGGTGAGCATACACAAACACACATGATTTTTCGTCGTTCGGTTCATTTTGATTGTTCTGATACGTGAATTACGTAAAAATTTACATGAATTAGACTTGATTGAATTGCATGTCTCGAACGATGAATTTCGGGGATCGAAGATAGGGGTGTGAGAATTGGAGCTACGATTGGGGTTGAAATTCGAACGAATCGAAAAAGCAATTGAATTCATACATACCTATATGAAAAGTGAAAGTGGCAATGCGTATGATTTGGATGAATGACGAATGGCAAAACGTATGAATTTGATTATTAATCGCATCGTGTCGAACAATACACGTGATACAATCGGCTTCATTTTCTTTTCTTTACTTTTCTTTTCTTTTATTTTCGATTAATTTTTTTTTTTTTTCCTTTCTTTTATTTGCCATGCAATCCGATTTCATTGTTCTGTATTCAAACGATTCAGGCATTCTAACATAAGAACAAGAAAAAAGAATTGGTAAATTACAATTGTAACATTGTTACAATTCTTAACCAAAAAGTACCTGTCTCACACCAAAATATGTATGTATTTATTTTTTTTTTCGATATCAAATCATCAGTCGAACACATTCTCACACACGCATTATAGAAACTCATCACCATTCCGCCAACATGTAACGAAATAATAATAATCATCGCATTATATATAGGCGCCGCAATCCATTAGTTTTTTCTTTTTTTCCCTTTTTTTTGCATACAAACTTAATTTGCGTTTAAGTATTCTAATGAGCGAATGTATGTCTTTAATTTTCAATTATTTGGTAAATATACACACACACACACAAAAGACCCGCACAAATAAACAATTGGATTGTGTTTTGCATCATTAATGTGAATGAGGGGTTGATTTAATGGACAATTGACTTATTTTTGCTTTTCTGTAGTTCGATTGTTGGTCGAGCTTGTCGAATTGACGTTTGAAACAATTTATCTTTTGTTATCGTATTCGATTGAACCGATTTGAAGAAATAGAATGAAAGTAAAACGGTGAGCTACCGATTGACCGATACCAACTATACAGTGTATTTTCATTTGATAAGACAAATGATATTCGTCACGGTATAAATATACATACATTTAGTCCAGGCAACCGGCCAAATTGTATTCGACTTACAATTTGAGAAGGTTCTCCCTTGAATTGGTTAGCTTTTCTTACCAACAATAATTTACCTCTTTCACTTTGAGTCATTATTCATATTATTCCTGCTGTCTAATGAATATCACGATTAAGAAGTGAAAGTAAAAATAAACACACATCGTTCTTCATCATCATCATCATCGGCACACCATTGTCGATATATCTTCAATTTCTACAAGCCGTTCGCATTTCGTAATTATCCATTTGTTGTTTAACTTTCAAAATAACATACATTTTTCGACTTTTATCACGCACTTGACACAAATCAACGCACCTAATTTATTCTTATCTCAAGAAATTAATCTTTTTTCATCATTTGAATGACTGGCTCACATAAATGTATAACATAACCCAAAAAATCATGTTACACATACGTACAGTTTAGATTAATTCACTTAAATAATATGCGACCGCATATACATATGCTAAACGTAATTTCATACTTAATATACACCAAGCTCTCAAATACTGGGCCATCAGCAATCCAGAAGCGGCACGCACACATATTATAATTTCCATATATTCAATCCAAGATTGTCTTGGATTCGGGCCCTCTCAGTTAAATTCATTTCATTTCGGCAACAGAGGCCAAAAGAACAAAGTACAACAAAGTAGAACATATTATTTTGAGTGTATGCTATATGACGACGGACAATAAGTACCAATGAACGCATATATGTTCAAGCAAAAGATGAAGAAACATCGTGTTGATTAATGCAACCGATATAGCCCATTCTTTTGTTACTTAATACATTTTGGTTATTTCGTCTATTTTTGTCGAAAATATTTTCTTCATTTATATTATTGTGGGCATTTACGGTGGTGTCCAAAGAGAGCAGAAGGGGGTAAAATGATATGGCTTGACCATTATGGCTAAGGTTGTGTCTTTGCCTTTGCTTTTGTTTGGTATGTGGTGGAAAAAGCAATTTGTCAACCAAACAAACAGAATCTATTTCGATAGATTCTTCTATTAGAAATATTCGGGATTTTCGGAAGGGCAAAATTGAAAATGTACTTAGAAACTTACACTTTATGTTATCGAAAAATGTCCTTGGAAGAAACTCGAAATTAATATGTTGGATATTTATGGCATTTATTGTGCCTACGGGTCTCGGAATATGTATTATTTTCGGCTTGCAAGTAATGTTATGCAACCGATTTATATTCACCTTTTTTGAATGATTTTATGGAGATATTGACGTTGAAACTTTTCCACCTAAATCAATTTAAAGTATACAAGTATAAAGTGTATATGATGTTTGAGAAACACACAAAAGGAATGAAACGAAAATGACTTTATAGTCTTTATTGACAAGTTTTAAATCGTTGTGTGGTCAACTTTGGCTGGGATCAACTGACAATTGTATAAATAAAATAACATTTTCTTAGCTTTGAATGGTCTGCTAATTTATGCGATTCACTGTGTGACATGCAAGTTGGAACACTTTGGGACAGATTGTACAGTGTACAGTGTACAGTGTACAGCCACCAAAATACTATTTCCCATTGGTGTCCATTCTTCGTATTCTGGGCAAAGTTTTTACAGACAAAAAAGAAAAGAAAAGAAAAACCACAAAAACTACGGAGAAAATCATGCAACCGAAAGAAAAAAAAGACTTCAACGACAAAAATGGGGAATGGGAATGGCAACAATGTTGACGATCATTGCATTTGTATCGGTATCTGAAATATTTTTTACCCAAATATGCATGTTAAGTTCGGTTTTTATGCAGAAAAATAAGAAAGAAATGAAGTTAAGTATGCGAGTAAATTTGGTTTTTTTTTCTGTTTTTCTCGTTGTCCTGTTCCGGACTTCACTTGACTTCGCATCCACTTATTTTGATGCAAGCCCGAATGGAGAATGAGACAAAAATGCATACAAATACAAAAATGAGAGAGCGAACGAGATATTTCATTTATTTTTGACTTATTTATTTGAATTTCTATTTGTTCATGCATTCAATCGCTTCGAATGGATTCTGAATTGCACACAAATCCCGTATGCACTTTCACCTGTCTACAATTTCGCCTTGTTTTTTTTTAACACTCAATTTTTCCGAATTGTATAAACATTGTTTATTAAACAAAATATATAACAAAGAGAATGAAAACAAGATATATTTCTCTGCTTTAAAGCTGTCTCACACTCCAGCTAAGAGTTTATTTGGAATGGGAATAAAAAGAAACAATGAAATTAAAATGAAAACAGCAAATTGAAATGAATGAAAAAGTTTTTGTCTGTGATCTGTGATACTCAAAAATTTGCATTAAAATGAAATACAATAAAATCCGGAATTCGGTTGCAAAGAATTATTGAGTTGTTCCAAAGATGAACTAGCAAACTGTTTTCATTTTCCATATATCCTCATATTTCGTATATGTTCGATGATTATTATGATGATAATTCATGAACGTCCGTTGATTAAGTGGGGATCGCGAAGAAGTCAATTTTGACAACATGTAAAAAAAAAACTAGAATTTGTTGCAAAAATCGACAGCTATCACGAATGAAAGAGAAACGAAACAAAACCAAAACAAAAGAAATCATTTTCCCCACACAATATTTCGAGTGCGCAAATATAATGTGTATTTCATTCTTCCCAGAGAAATGAAATTGTTCGGTGGTTAGATTCCACAATATCAAAAGATTGAAAAACAACTCCGAATGAGAAAACGATGGCGAATGGGATGTGATGCAAAGAGGACAGAAAAAAACGTAGCATAGTTAATAAATATAAAATGGATGGCATCAGGCCCACTTAATGAATTCGCAATATGCATGCATTAAATATGACTTATGCAATTTTTATTTTTGTTTGGCAAAGTGAAAGATGAATGAATTTTTCTTGAATTGCAATTTCACGGGATTATCCGATGAGAACATTTGGCTAATTTTTCAAACATTTTAACAATAATGAAAATTGTAGAGAAAAAATGCAATGAAACAAAATAGAAATTGTGTCCATCAGCCAGTCAGCAGAACGTCAACAATCAATGTTTGATTGAATGGCAAAAACAAATGAATTATGATGCCATTCAGCGATGCATGGAAGCCAAATCTGAACTTGGAATCGGGTTCAACAATTCATTCAATTAAAATTGAATGGATTTTTCGAAAGATTGAGAAAAAAGTCGGCCGTTGAACAGAATGAATGGGTTTTAGCATTTCTTCAAATGATAGATAAGTCAGTGTCTCAATGGTGATGGGATTGTGGTATTTTTTGGTTTCCAATTTTAAATGAAATGAAATGATAATCATCATCATTCATATCACTTGAAAGAGCTGCTGCTGCTTTTTAAGAAGCTCCAAAACGAAAAGAAAAACACACAACAAATAAATAGAAGTGAAAACAAACAAAACTGATGTTTGAATGAGATGATGATACACGCGATGATATGTGTATGTGAGTAAAAACTGTGGAAAATTTAAGATAAACGAAGAAAATTTTGATTTTCATTCTAAAATTTGCGTGTGTGTTTTATGTGCAGCTTTTCATTTGACTTGTTTAAAATTGTACCTGCAATAAATTAACCTCTTGAAAAGAGTCGAATATTTCTCATTTCTTTTTCTTGCCACGAATCCATTTCATTCCGGATACAATACGTACGACTCTTTATTTTTATATGTTATATGTGTCTACTGTCTTCAAATCAACAGCCCCCAATACCAAACCATAGTCCGGATTCGGGAAGACCAACGTTATGTATATGTTGCCCACATAAGAAATTCAAAATTTTCGACAGAGTTTTCTAGATGAGTGAGAAAAGAAAAACCTCATTCGTCTCGACCGAATGCCTTGTGCCTAGTGCCTAGTGCCTAGTTTGCTATCGTGTTTGGTTTCATTTAAGAAGTTGAATATTTTTGTAATAGTTTTTTTTTTGTCGAATTGAAACACAAGAACAAGAAAAATACGAGAAAAGAGAGAGAGAGAACATTTGATTTATGATTTATTTATTTGCATGCTTGCTCAAATATTATCGTGCATATGATACGTGGAAATGTGAGCGATTTCACCATATGCAAATGCACAGTTCTTGAATTTGTTGGGTTCTTCTTCTTTTTTTTCTTCTCGTTCAGACAAAAATGACATGTAAATGAATGCGAAAAACTGAAATTGTGTTCACGAATGTTTTAAACGATTATAAAGTCGAGCCAAATATGCCGGCACATCAGGATCCATGGGAATGAGTACTTGAAGCTTGAACTTTTGAGCATATGTTGATTTAACCGGCATTATGAAAAGAAATACAGAAAGAACCAATGCTCATAGTCGGATTCCGAGTCTATTCGTTGAATGTGAAGAATCAACAGCCATCAACAGCTTTAAAATCCCCGAAAAATTTGTGTTCCGGCATACTTTATTCCAACAATTACCAAAATGAATATTTAACATAAGTTCAAAACATATGCCATCCATATTGCATATGCACTGCCATTTACCCCTTTTTCTCCGTTATTTTTTTTTTTTTTAAACGTATCCATGCACAATCGTATAGGTTTTTAACATTTTCCAGACATTTACCGGCCGTTTTTCTCTGCAATCATTACTTTGTTAAACTTCTTCGTGGCGGAACCGCTGTTTGTGGTTTTTTTTCTTCATTGCTTTCGGCTCATTTGGAATATGTGTTAATAAATCGTATACATGTGAATGGTATGGCTGAAGGATGCACGGGATTTTTCGTTTTTCAACGAACCGGCTGAAACCGGCGATGTTTGAATAGAACAATTAGTCTTGTACTTGAGAATCAAGCTGGTCGAATTAGAGAAAAGAAACGATAAAAAGCTTCACATATTTGCACTTTAGTTTTCGAGATCATTTTTTTCGATTTCTGTGGAAAAAAAAACCTGCAAAGGCCAATAGCTTCAAATTGAAAGCGTTTCGTTGTTGATGTATGTTTTTTTTTTTTTAATTACTTTCTCTCTAATTCCAATCTCATGCTTTTCGGCGAATTTCAAAAGTTTAAGTCACGATGTACGTTGCCGATGTGCTGTACCCATGCCAATTGAAAATTTATTGTGAATGTACTATTGACTCTGAAGCAAAACTTCATTTCAGGCCAACTTGATATTTTGATTTCGGTACTTTAAAATCCATGCACCTTTGAAGTAAACAGAAAAAAGTAACCATGCATGGCATGTGTTTACCGCATTTTGCCATATGCCAAAATGAATTTTTCCGCATGTATGATAAGAGGACTGCCTTCAATACCGCCAAAAACTCAAGAAACCAAAAAAAAAAAAGAAAATAACAACAACATATCGCATGAAAAGTCATTTTTCCGCTTTAGAATTTAAACTTGTGTGTCGTGTTTGAGCCGAATTGTTTTTCTTCTGCCAAATTTATTTCTCTTATGCACGCTGCTAAATGGAAACATAAAAATCCAAAATATATCCAATGTTCAAATAAAATATCATTTTTGAGAATCGGAATTTCGATACAAGTATGAATTATTCACACAGTCACATTCATGAATCATTTTCGTCATGCATCCCAAATTTATGGCATGGGCATTGGGCATCCATTGACTGGATAGTAATGGATGCATGTTAATTGAAATATGGTAACTTGTTGACAGTCTGATTTTGTCGGCTTTTCAATCCGTTTGAGACGAGGATGAGCTGTTTTATAAGGTGCTTCAGCCATTTTTGCACAATTTTTTGTTGTTTCCCGCTTCTTCTGTCGGATCGTTGCGATGAAGCTTCTAATTGGGGGGATTGGAAGGTAAAACTTTACATTTCACCAAATAGAATAAATGATAAATTCGGCCCATGAATTCATTTTTCTAATAGAGCAAAAAAAAAAAAAAACAAACAAAACGCCAGACTCCCACCACATGGTTGGTTCATGGTGTGCAATACCATGCATACAACTTTCTGCACGTGACTCAATTTGCATGTCAGCACACACACACTTACCCATTCAGTATTTCGAATGAAATCGGAAAACTTTGTTTACTTTTTCGGTGGTTCATGTTGACGTTTCTTTTTCCGCTTGAAATATCTTTAACCAGCAAATGTGCAAAAAGAAATCCATCACAAAATGGATCCGCTGAAATTTGGCAATTTTTTTTTATTGTTGGTGCTGTTTCGATCCAAAAATGTTCATTGCACGGCTGTGAATGCATGAAACTAGTTGCGGTTCACCAAACAATGAAACTTTGGCAAACAAAAATAAACTCTTCTCTTTCGCTACAAAAATTGATAGAAATATGTTCTCGTCACGTGGTCGACGTGTCTTTCTTTAACCACATACTTATATGCATAATGCATGTGCATTATTTTACAAATCTCCTCTTTACCACAAATATTTCGTCATATTTGTTTTGTCTGTCGAAAAATCTGCATCTAAAAAGTCCCAGAACATTTTTGTTCATTTTTTTTCTTTCAGCTTTTCCATTCCATTGTTTGTTGTGAACCGAAACGAAAATGCAATATGTGTTCGATGCAGCACCAGGCACCACTCACCGAATCATGTAATATAATATTATTGCCAAAATTCCCTGTTCGGATTTATTAAATGATATTTCGGTTGTTTTCCTTTTTCCGGTTGAACACTGCCACAAACTCCCGAAATGTTGAGAATGTTATGTGTGTGGGCGCGCATTGTGGCCATTATGCCACATTCAAAAATCTATGAATAAAAAACGAACACCTCGAAACCGTTTCAAGTCGATGTGACGCACCCCATCCACAGCAATACTTTACGCGTGATAATCGATAAATTATGCATTGCCATTTCATTCATCTTTGGTTTATGTTTGCTTTTGTCGGATTGCCTGTTCTAATCGGAATCAATTATTTATTTGTTGTCAATTTGATCAATTTGATGGTTTCGGCAGCCTGCAGGCACTTTAAACAACCAAAACGGTAATGTCAAATCGACGGGCATCGCATTTTCAATCGCTAAATGGTCTCATTTATCAACATTGATTCGATTATTTTGAGGAAAAAAAAATTGTTTTGCATAGTGCAGACAAAGTGTACGCGTGTTTTGATCATAAATGTCCTATAAATATCAATAAATGATATTGATTAGCTTCGTCCCCAGATTCCCGATCAATGGAAAATTATCCAACCAATTCGCCATTATTATTGATTATCGACGGATTTGTGGTTTATTTTATCGAAATTGAATCGCCTGCGGCTCGTTGTTTCGTAGACAATTAAGTCTTTTTATCGAATCAAATCACTGTTAAAACGTCATAAGTTTCAATTATTCATTATTATTGTTATTATTATTATTACGTTGGAAAATTACATTGCTTGCCCTCGAAAAATGTGTTGAGCATCCGCCATATAGATGACAGAACCAAATGATCGATTCAGCCAGGAAGGGAAAAGGGGAACGTAATAATTTACATCAATGCAAATGTGCAATTTGCTGTTTACATATATTACGTTTGACGTGAATGCCCATCGTTCATTTCATTGAAAACTTCAACCAGATGCCGTTTAACACCTTTTTGAACTTTGGCCAAAAATAATATTAATGTTGGGTAATGGGTAATGGGTAATCACATGTGAATACAAATTACAAATTGTTTACTTTGATGCAGTCGCTATTTTCTCTTTCGTCTTTGCCCTTCCGCCCGCATTTTTTGTTGTTGTTGTTGTTTCTTTTTTCGCACTTGGCATCACGTCAGCATCATTCGCCTGTGATGATTTGATTCATGTTTCAATTTATTCTGGTGTAAAAACTATGATGAATAAATTCGGTGGTAATATCTCAAAACCTGGCCTCACCACTCACGAAAACTTACTACACAACTTATTGAAGTGATAAAATGGAAATTTTGTATCACTTTTCCGTCTCGTTCGGTTCCATATTTCACATTAAAGAAGTGCCCACACAAAATTACTGCTCCCAAATGTATGTAGGTGGAAAGGACACATGCAACTACCGAATATTCTATATTTTATGCGAATAATATGCAAAATATTGTCCCATTTAACATTGATATTTTCATAACTAGCGACACATACAATCCAACATCAGCTATATGCTGTAACGAAGACACTGTGAGTAAATGTTTGATGTTGAATGTGTGAGAGGAAGAAGTGTATGCAATATATTTATTTAATCTCATTTTTGATGTGCATTTCACACTAAATATTCATCTATTTGATGGTGATGCGCTTCACGATTCTATATAAGATAAAACGCTTTCGGTCTTCAGATCGGGCTCTGGCTCATGCTTTGGCTCTTTTATATTTATAATATTATTCACATTGATAACTGGTAAACCACTCGTTGCTAACACACGACTACAACATATATTCCGTCGATCACATTCACTTAAGGTAAAGACTGGTTAGTCAGCCAGTGTTTTGCAAATGTGCACATTATGCACACAGGTTGCTTGCACTGAAGAAAAAGAAAAAAAAGAAAAGGAAAACAAAACCGAAAAAGAATGAAAAGAAGCGAACGAAGAAGAAGAAAAAAAAATGTATTAGACGAAGCGAAAACAGAAAATTTTATATTTAATTTTTATTCAGGTTTCATCTTGGTTTGGTTTGTCCGTTTTTCGTGGCGAACGGATGGAGCTCATCGCGCTTATTTTGCGAGGCTTTTTTGCACACGAATTTGGTGTTGTTTTTTTCTTCTTTTTTTTCATACAATAGTTTACATTTGCGATGGGTTTTTTTACGGCTGCTGTGGATTTTATGGTTTTTGATAGCTTCACACTATTTTTCTCGTTCGTTTGGTGAATGTGTGCATGGATTTGGATCTAGGTTCGTTCAGCTAAAGCATAAATTTGATAATGTGTGCAATGTAAGCACATTTTGATTTCTTTCTCTTATTATTATTTTTATTATTATTATTATTATTATTATTATTATTATTATTATTATTGAGAGTATTTGCCTTTTCTCCAGTATTATTTTTCTCTCGTTTTTCGTTCTTCTCATGATTGCCAGCCATTCAATTCCACAGCATGAAAAGAGAATTGATGATTTTGATGCATGTGATTCAACTCAAAGTTTGTGCCACTATAATTTCTAATTCGATTACGGTTCAGGCAACACAGTTTGTAATATAATATTTGGATTTCGAATTGGGTCAAGCAGTTACTTCCTCTAAATTCAATTCTAGAAATTTTTGTGTTTATTTGGTGCAGCGAACTGTGTTCAGTAAGGTGTTTTCGAGTAGCGGAAATTCCAAAAGTGCCTGGTCTCAATCGAAAGAGAATCTTTCAAAATATTGCTGGTGAAAATTTCAGCTTATTCGGTGTAGGTCTCACGTCTCCCGATAACTTCAAAGTTTCCGGAATATGAAAGGGGAATTGAGCCTACTTTTGTAGTTTACTGTGAAGAATATGTCACATTTTTTTTGTATCGTTTCGTCTCATTTTTCATACAAATAAAAAATGATCAGAATTTCAAAGTGAACTGCAATTAAATGATCTGATTCCCCTTTCTTATTCTCGGAACTTTGGAAGTATCGGGAGAGATCAAACCAGCACTGAATGATTTGAAACTTTCACCAGCGATATTTCGAAAGATTCTTTATCGATTGAGACCAGGCACTTTTCAAATTTCCGCTACCCGAAAACACCCTAGTGTTCAGTGTTCATTATTAATATTATATCGAAAAATGTCTGCAAGGCAAAAAATTCAGCAAGCATCAGGTGACTTGTCATAGGCTAAACTAGAATTTCATGTGAATCGGTTTACCGTTTAAGTCTGATGTCTTATAAACCGAGAAACTGTCCACTTTCGTAAAAGACCTTTTCGATATGATAGAAAAAGAACTTTCCATCCATAAACTGTTGGCACATAAACAATGTGCTCAAACCTCAGACGTTGAACATCAAACCATAGACCAAGGACTATATATATTCAAATAAATCCGTTTTCAACACGAAAAAAAAGAATGGAAAATTCTTTTCCCAAAAAAAATTAAACTTCAAGAAAAAAGCACGCGGTGAAGGGTGCCAAGCGGATGGTTGATGGAGCAACGTTATGCACAATTAATAAGCAAATGAGTTATAGGACTTTTGCGTGCATGACATTTGACATACCAATGAATTTCAAATCAAAAAATGACATTTTTATTTAAAATCATTCATTTCGTTTCGTTTCATTTCATTCAGATCGAGAGAACAAGAATTAGAAAAAAGGAGGAAAAACAACAACCAAACAACGAATCAATTGCAATAAGAATGTTTGCACACATCACAATCAAGAAAACCATTCAAAAATGACAAATAGGGAGCCAATTTGGCTTCTATATCTGCCACATAACGCCAATTCTAATAAAATTGTTAGAAAATCTTCTTTTTTTTCTGCCCCGCTTTATTTATCATTGAAATTGGTTGGCTCTGTCATCGTTGAATATGGTATCGTTGTATCGTGAGTCATAAGTATTGTATACTCGATTATTAGCCATTATTTATGATTTTTATTTAAATTTACATATTTGTTACGACTTTTCCGATAATTCTTTTCAATGAAAAAATAAAATAAAATGCAAGCGAAAAATGTTCATTTTTTATTTTCTCGTTTGCAACAGCATTTTTATGTCTGCTCAGTCGAATGTCGATTTCAATTGATTATTTTATTTTATTTATTCGAATTTTTTCGGTGTGTTATTTGTTTATTGGTTTTATTCGATTGGTTTGGCTGTTTGGCTTGTAATAATGATTGACTAAACACATGTATTATATAAATGAAAATTTCGACACACATAGAAAAAAAGACGAAGGCGAAATTCGGTATTCGTCTTCTGCCCATCGCTAAATGACTCGACAGCAAGTAAACAATCGTGTGAACCACAGCTAGGAAGAAAAAACGCTACGCAAAATTTAGGGAACGGTCTACCGGCTCATATACGTATGGAAATCATATCGCGCCTCATACGCACTCATTTCAATTCTATGCTTTTTAAGTTCAAAAAGAAAAAACCATATCAAAACCAAAAAGTGAAAAGACAAGAAAAAAATTACTGAAATAAACGGACCTTTTTATGTTCAAATCGTTCGTGGTATTCATTTTTTTTTTCGTTTTTCGTTCACAATTCCAAATTCGAACTTTGAAAGGAAGAAAGGAAAAGAGAAAAAAAAACATTATTCATGTTCAGTGTTTAACAAGATCGTGGGTCGGCGATAAGGTATTAGTGAAGCCATTCGAACAACAAACACGCGAATGACGAAAAAAATAAAAACGAAAGCAAAGAAATGAGTTTTCGATATACAAAAACAAAAATACAAAAAAAAAAACAGAGAAAAGAAAAAGGAATGTAATCAATGAACACGATTTTTATGCATTTGACAAATATTTAATTTCTAATCAAGAGTCAGGAACAGGAGTCAACCGTTCGGTAGAATAAATATATTATAGAAAAAGAAAAAAAATTGAAATGGTTTAGGTGCATATTCCACTTAGAATACAAACAATCAATTGATTAACATATGATTGACCGTCTTTTTTCCGATCGTGTTTCCTTTGCTTGGGAATTAAAGTTTATGTGCAAACAGTTAACCGGTTGGCATGCAATCCAAACTTCTCTTTTTTTTCGATTTCAAAATGTGAATTAGTCATGTAACTCATCGATTGATCTAATTCAATGCAAAAGCAGATTAATTTGTTACACACGCTCAATTGGAAACCGTTTCCCTACAAAAAAAAATATGAAAGGAAATGATTGATATGCTCGATTGGGGATATGTTCGACTGAAGCATAATTTCGCGTAATTTATCAAATTGTAAAATTTTCATTTGCGCCCCAATTTCGAATCGAACGGAAAGTTTTAATTGTCGCATTTCGTCATTCGACACCTTTTGCCATTGTAATGTTATAAATTTAAGACAGTTGCTGCTCATCAACCGCTGGCTTACAAATAATATTGGCTCTTATCGCTTTTTAATGCTTTTCATTCAATACGAAAAACAATTCCTTTGAAATATTTGGATATCGATTTGTTAGTATCGTTTATAATCGTTGTTTAACATTGGTTTCAAGTATCAAGTAGCTACCATACGTTCGAATAACAGCAGAAGCTTCGTTCGAAACCTCGAAGTTGGCCAATGAACGAATGAAGTGAGTAATGATGCCAACATCGATAGAAAAACAATAGGCAGATAAAAAAAAAATAATGTTAAACTCCTAATATTTATTGTTATTATGAAAAAACATTGTACACCACCAATGCATCGTGGTATATGACGTGATATAGATTTAAATCATTTTTTCGATTTTATGGGAATTCCACTTTATTGCAGGACGGAATGAAATACGAAATGATAAACTACATGCATTTCATGCGCCATTTACAATAGAACGAACCTAGTTAACCAGGTGGAATGAATCCGTATCCAGATCGATCAAATTGATATGAAGAAATCAAGAAGTGAATGGAGACAAGGAGACAGGAAGGGGAATCGGAAAGAGAAACAGTTCAATATTTTAATATTTATTTTTTTTTTAAACTATCATCGAATACATGAATTCCTGGCCCGATAAACGTTCTCCGATTCCGTGAATTCGATTCCATGACTTTGTTCTTTAACTTTGGTGCTTCGGTAAACTCAGAATGATATGATATTTTATGTTGCATTGTTGCTTCAGTAGATTCACCTTTACATATATGTAGAGCAAAACAAGAAAAATTGCTCCAATGTTCGATAAATAATAAAATAATAAATAGAATATAGAATTAATGATACGAAAGAAATTTGTCTTATCGTCGATTCGATTTAAATCATTTCAAGTACCAAATACCAAACAACGGGCCCACCATCATTTGAATTTTATTTTTTGTTTTCCACTTTTAATTCCATATTTGTTCGACTAATCTGTAATCAAATCAATGCAACATACTCCACTCAAGGAAAGTTTCATATCAATATTTGGAGGATGAAAATCGACAATGATGACGATTAAGATGAAATGAAAAAAAAAGAAAAAAAAGAAATTGCCGAACACAATTTATTCAATGACTTTCTGGTTTTTCTTCAAATTGAATCTGATATTATTGGATCTGAATTTTATGAACTCTAGCGACTCTCAACTGCTCGACTCTTTCATGTGCACTTCAATTATTATTCAACATTTATTATTATCAGCATTCAGAAGCCAGAAGCTTTAATGCAATCAGCACATACTAAAATACTCATACATTGATTTAAAATTTGAATACTTAATACTCAAATGTAATCTCTCTCTCTCTCAAACACACACACACACACACACCCATACGAATGCATTGACAATGTTGACATAGCATTTTTTTTCTTCTATTAAATGGCACGATTCATTTCTTTAAAACAGTTTTTTCTACTCTTTTTATATTCTTTTTCGGAAGTTTTTTTTTTGTGCAGTTGTTCTAGGAAACATGCAAATTTTCAATGCTACAGAATCATCAATTTCTCTTGCCATCGCTTTCATCTAACATATGAATGTTGAATGTTGAATGCTGAATTGTGCTGTAGTGCTTTTTAAGAAAAATATTAGATAGAAGAAAAAGACAAAAAAAAAAAAAATACCATCAATGAGATAAATATAAATAATAATATACTCGTGTCGTTTTATGTCTTATGTCTTATGTCTCATGGCGCTGTCAGTAGTCAGCAACGCCGCATTGTTAGAAGTTTTCATTATAATTTTTCAAGTCATCTTTAAAATGAAAATAAAGAACCAACACAATTTTCCCTTCACTTTATTTTTGTTTTTGCAATTGAAATTTTTGAAGACATCAATTGATGCATTGAATGATTCGATGAAAATATTACAACAATAACAACACAAACTAACAAATGAAATTCATGAATTTCAGTCATTACATATTAGAAAATTGCAATGGAATGGAATGGAATGGTTATTGTCGGTTCCGAAAAAATTCACAAGGGGGAATTAGGAATGGATGATGTGAAAAAATTAAAAACATAATCAATAGATCGTGATAAACATCCTGAATGCTGATACATTTTAAATAAAATACATTTTTGAGCACATTTTTGCTATTGCCTTCTTTAGCTAGTGGAAATCTTATGTCGTGTACTGTGACACAATGTTATATTCAAAAATTTCGAATCGAAATAGAAGACAGAAATGAGAAAATTTCAAGATTGCAATGAGCCAAAATGAGAAGAAATTATACAATAAGCAATAAGCATTATGTCTTATGACGCGTGTTTCCCAAATTTCTCTCTCTCTCTCTCTCTCTCTCTCTCTCTCTCTCTTTTTTTTTTTTGATGATACAACTAATAATAATGTATAATGAACAAATGTAAAGGGCTAAGGGCTGCTGTATACATGCTCTTCAAACAAAAACAAACGAAGAGAGATTTGAAGCGAGAGTGCTGTGTGCTGTGTTCTGTGTCTGCTTTAAATCAAAAGCCTGAATATCGTATACGATATACGTGACTTTTAACTACTTATTTTGATTTATATCGATTTCTGTAACGGACTGAGTAGGTCTCATGAGCAATGATCTGGTCTTCAGTTCACGGCTGCTGGCTGTTGCCATGGCTGAAGTGTGCATGGATTTTCATATTTCATTTTTCAATGGACCGAAAATTATTTGGTTAAAGTATTCAAAATAATAACTTATCGATTCGCTTGGTATTTGTATAAAGTTGATGAAATCGAATGGAATTTTGATTATTATTATTATTATTATTTTTGTTGTTGGTTGTTTGGTGGCTTTTGTTTTCAATTCGAAAATTTCGATTCCAAATAAATCACACACGATGAATGAAGAATCGAATTGAAGATATTGGATAAACATAGGGATAACTGAAAGAAACTATGTATTTGTATAGCAGGTTGTTAAAGCAATCCGCTATCCATGCATCGTATCGATTTCAATCATTTTAACATTAACATCGGTTGATACCTGTGTTTCATTTAATTCGTTCACTAAACGTTCAATTGAAGAAGCAAAAATACATGTTGGTCCGTTGCACTTTCCATTCATCTTTTCATAATATTGATGTGTCATCAATTCAGTCGCTTTCAATGAATTCTCGTGGCAGATGATACATTTATATACATTCACTCTTGCATTGGATGGAAATCGTTTTTATTTTAAATTGCACAGGATGACAATAACGGCATATGCGTAGGTGTATGCGAGATCGGGCAAAAAAGACCGAGAAAAGAACTGAAACGAGCAATCAACAACAAAGGCGATTTGAAGAGGTTTAAAAAAGAAAGTACAGTATCGAGCGGATGGCGGTACAAGTGTTGCATGTTGTGCACTGAAAGAAGTGAGGTCATTGAATTTTTTTTTTGACATTGGATGTTTAAACCACTTTGGTTTTGGGAAAAGATTTTCAATTCAAGTGGATTTTATTTTAGTTTTGCTATTGGCTTTTTTGCTCTTTTTTTAGCAACCGGTAGATTCTGGTTGAAATGAGAAGTTTAAGAAGAAAAACAAGTGGTTTTACACTCGGCTTGGCGCCCGTTCAAAAGACATCGAAAAATATCGTTTGAATTAATTTCATTGTTATGATTGAAATCTAATGAGACGTTCAATTTATATTTCCATTTTGATGGATTATCGATGAAGGTTAAATAGTATATAATGATATTCGTTCGCCCAGACGGCGTCAAATAACAACATTCTTTCTCTCATACTCAATAATCATTGGAATTTGTGTTTTTTTTCCCCGTCATATTAATTTATACACAAACTTCTGTTCATTATATGCATGACTCTACACCTGCTCCTATAATTTTCAAGTCGTTGCTACGTGCGAAAACAAATTTTTCTTTTGTCAAACCATCATAATAAATAATAATTGAAAATACTAGCAAAAAAAAATCTATACAAAATACAAAGGATACAAATTTTTGGTTTTGAGATAGAAAAAAATCGAGTGTGACGTTTGAACAGATGAAAATCGTTCAATATTAACAAAGAAGCAATTTGACAACTTAAATTAAATATTCAAAAACGAATGAACAGTCATAGACCTTATGTAACAGTAGTTTTGGAAGGGATCTGCTATCCGCTATCAATTATAGCGCAAAAAACAATCAATTTTCAATAAATAGTGCTTTCCTGTTTGGATGCAGTGGATTAGTAACTTATCTTGAAAAATTTCATACTTTCTTTAAGAAAGTTTCTTATTTACCGCGTTCACAGGTTTTAATTGTTCTCGATAACAAAATATACGAGAAGGGAAAAAGATACGCGAACAATGCACAATGAACATTCATTTGAAAATATTTTTATTTGAAAAAATTTATATCGAATAAATGCTTAATCGCTACGTTTCAATCCATTTTGGCCAATCGTTCATTTGCAAAAATTTGCAAAAGATGCAAACGCATAAAAAGACATTTGTCCCCATAGCCAGTGTTCAGTTTGAACTTTATTTTGGCTGGGTTCTCACCCATAAGTGACGTACACGCGTAGATCATTGCATAAACTCCAATATTTTCTGGTTCGGGTCGGGGAGTTGCTGATTTTTCATAAAGAATGGGTCCGACCGCGTCTGGAAACTGCTTTCCAATGATATCGTTTCGAATGATGGTTTTATCTCCTCCCATCTTCGAGCCCCAACTTACGTTATCATATGCATGAAGCCTTTTAGTTATTGAATCGTATCTTATGCAAATCCAATTTGGATCCTTATTCCTACCGAATCTACCGCCAAACAAAATTCTTATGCCATCGATTCTATGTGAATCGTGTACTCTGTCATCTTTGACTCGATAGATTTTTACTTTGGGATATTTTAGGGCAGCGATGTCCAGGAAATAATTTATAGTTTTTTCTGATATAACTGCATCTTCAGTCGCGATTTCTTTGCGAATAGATTCCGGTATGCTGTTGAAGAAAAAAAAAACGATTGAAATCACTGAAATATTGAAAAATGTTTGAAACTGTCGCCATGTACCTGTGCAATTTATCGTTTGCATTATACAAGGGATTTTTGACGGTTGACGGATTTTCGATACATTGGAATAAAAGTAATCGATCAATCCTGTAAGAATATTATTCAGTTAAAGTCGATAGAAGAATTTGAAATGTTTATACTTGCATTAGTTCTAAAAACTCTTGAAGGACATTATCCATATCGTAATCTCCGTCGGTTTGGCTTTTTTGAGAATTTTAAGATTGCGATTTTTTTTATTAAGTTTTTTTTTTTCAACGCTTGAATTGAGATAAAACTTACTTATCAACCTTATCCAAAAATGCATCCAATCCAAGCGGATCCACTTGCTTTATTTTATATAGAATTTCAGCGCTCTTTTCGGACTTTGTGCTGTTAAAGAATTAACATTGTTTAGAATTTTCATATATTTAGCAAACTGGTGGCTAGATTTCACAGATTTCAATTACTTTTCAGCGATATCTTCAAATCTAAATTCGCCAATAGTCACCGATCGAACAAACAAATTTGTTAGAAAAAAAACTCGTCATTTTTTATGTAAATAAAATTATCGACTTACAGCATATCGATTGTTTCCTCAAGCGCGATCACACTTGCATCTGAATTTTGCGACTCATGTCTGGAACATTTTAATTATAATAATTTGGCTATAAAAATAGACAAACGAGTCGTGTTCAAACACTCACAATTTATTCTCAGCCATAACGAAATGTTCGATAAATCCACTACTGGCATAATTTAAATCCTTAATCGCGTTTCGGCTGAATACGAATGGTAAGAGATCATCTGAAGATGCATCGATCACTGTTTGAAGTCTAGAAAATTAGAAAAGTGAAATGAAGTTGTGAAAAATAAAAAGGGCAATTATGTTTACAATTCAAATCAACCTTTGGCAAGCCTCTTTGAATCGACTCGTTAAAAAATCTCCAATACTAAGGTTGGCACCAGCATTCACTTGCATCTGAAACTATTTAATATTCAACAGTTATAAATCTAATAGAAAAGTTAATCGATTAAGTCTTACCCAGCCTATTAGAAAAACACCAAAAAATATCGTTTGAATTAATTTCATTGTGACGATCGAACTCGACAAAAGGCTCAATTATGCATGGCTTTGTAAGCTCATCGCTGATACTTATATAGTTGATCATAGCATCAATTTCATTCCAGACAGCGTCTGAAAAAGAAAAATTCCTTTTCTCATACTCATAGCAACATATATTTTTTAGTTAGCAAATATTCGTTGGATTCCTGTTCGACAAAGTCTGAGCCCAAGTCACAATGTTTTTTTTCTTCGAGTCTAAAAATGTGCAAACAATTATTTTCACACAACAACAATACTACGTTGGGCACTACTAATGTTTGTAGAATCGGTTATCTAGACTGTTACCCATGTACTAGGAATGTCAAATTCGTTAAATTTGACAATTTTCTGTGTTTATTCAGTTGACAAAACGAATCCATACAAAGCAGTTTTTTTTTTATATAAAATCGTCAACAATTAAAATTTGAAAGAAAATGAATTTATCACGTGAAAATTTTGCGTTCAAATTTTAACGATGAGGCACCGTCCAATGCTACAATTTACAACTAGATTGACTCGTGGCCGCATGCGGATCACCGATGAGTTTCGTAAAGATCGTCTTGCAACGTCCACTACTCAAGAAAATATTGATGCAGTGCGGATATTGATCGAATAAGATCAACATGTGCCATACACTGAAATAGAGGCAACTTTGGACATTACGGCGACTTAAATCAATTCCATTTTACATCAGCATTTAAATGTTAGGAAGCTCTGTTGTCGATGGATTCCCCATAAAATAGCTGAAGCTGAGAAAAAGACCCTTGTGCGAAAAAATGTTAAATGAGAAACCAATTCTTAGAGATTGATTCCTTAAATAAAAAAAAACATTTGGACCGCCCTACGTAGATTACAGATTTAAAATCGGAACAATATGTTCCGCCGGAATTGTGAATTCTCTGACCAGTTTCTATCAAAAAATGAATTCGGTTAGATATTTTATTTAGTAAATGAATGGTTTAAATTTCCAAATCACGCTTACAGCCAGCATATTGTATTTTTCGATGAGATCCATTTCATATAGGCTCGTTTTTTTCATGTAACAATAAACTAAGATAAAAAAAAATAGAAAATGTTTATTTGGCTGATTATTAACGTTTATAACGAACTGTTTTTCATTCATATATGCTGCGAAACCAAGTGGGTCGGTATCCTTTATACGTTTCAAACTAGCTATCTCCACCGTTCTGTCAATGAAAAAAAGCAATATAGCTTTGGAATTTTTTCAACAATAATAATTA
>GL501515.1:919824-932546 GCA_000149185.1 Mayetiola destructor
TTCAAAGTATTGACAAATATATTCTAAGATTAATCTCAATATTTGGCATAACACAAATTAAGTCAACCTTTATAATTGGTGACTATATAACAGGAAGACAACATTGGATTATCAAAATTAAAATAATCTTCAAGGGCCCCGAATACAAGTTGAAGGGCCCCGAATAAAGTCTGGCTCAGGGCCCCCAAAAGTCTCAAAACGGCACTGATGCAAATATTCATAGAATGTCAACCTAAATTACGTGTAATTGTAAATTCGTTTATGAGACTAAATTTAAAATTAAAGAGCACAAAAGAAACGGAATTTTTTTACCGCGTAATTAAAAATGGGCCGAAACGTTTTCAGCCTATGCAAAAATATATTCAATTCGTGTCAACGTGATGGCAATTCGTTGAAAGTATATTAAACAGGTGTTTTTGAGGTCTCAATAACAAATTTATTAGTTATTAAAAGTTTGTATTGAATCTAATAAAATTTTATTGGATTATTTTTCCTTCAGCATTAACTATTTTTATTTATTTATTTAATTATTTATTTATTTTTTTGCTAGTGAATTCGATACGATATCAAATTCGGTGTATACTTGTTTTTCCATATTTGAAAACTTTTTCTTTATTTTGTGTGTTGATTGTCTTTGCTCATTACATCATTTTCATCAGGCATCATTATGTCGTATTTTTTTTTTTAATTTCGCGTTCAAGTATTTTTTTTTTTTTTGAAATGCTATTTATGGAAAGAATATTGTCTGGATGTTGTTGTTTTTGTCAATGTACAAAAGCAATACGCTAACAATTCAGGCATCGTCACATCCTACTCTCTACATAACTTAAATCGAAATCACAAGACGGAAAATCGATGATGGACCCCGAATGGACATGGACTAATATACGCCCCGTACGGTATGGTTCCAGTACGCTATTTTTTCTCTCGTTCTATTCTTAATGTTAGAAGAGTCTAGCAGCAAACGCACTGAAAGTCAAGATTTTGTTTTCAATCATATATCGCTGTGTCGTTTAACTTCTGGCAATTTGAAATAGAGACACCACAGCGATATATGAATGCTGTCAAAGTCTTGACATGCAGTGCGTTTACTGTACGACTCTTCTAACATTAAGAATAGAAAGGGAGAAAAGTAGCGCACTGGAACCGTACTAGATCCGTACGGGGCGTATACTGGCCCATGTCCATTTGGGACGTGCTTAAGAAAATTGACGATAAAACACAAGAAAGCTAAAGCAAAAAACATCGCAAAAGTCGAAAACTTCCGATGAAAATGAAAAGTAAAAAAATAAAGAAAATAAAATAAAAATTAGAAACCGGTTCCATCATGTTACTCATGTTGCGTACTCAAGAGACAAAAGATTCGTCTTAGACATGTTCGAAGAGTGAAAGAAAACAACTATCAACCACCATTTCACCTTCGCACAATAATAAAATGTTCAATGTTCAAAGTCAAACCGAAATAAAAAATGAGAAAAAAGAAAAAAAAATCGAACTATGATGATCACACAAAAGAAAATGTGCTGCACAGGACAAAAAGTCCACGGTCGATGCCGTCGTCCTCATCGTCTACGAAAGCCAAATAATAATAAAAAGAAATGAGTGTAACAAGTAAGGAGAGCAACAAAAAAAAAAGAAAAAAATTTCATCAAACTGAAGCTCTAACGCACTTCTTACAAAGTCACACTTTGATATTTTTCTTATTTCTCTTTTGTATGCATGTATTTTTAGTACCTTTTATGCATAAAGAATAGAGTATCATAATCATTGACAGGTCTGTTCACTCGTTTCCTTTCCCTTGTTCCATATTATAGGTATTCAATGGTGCCACCATAAGCTTTGATTCACGTATGAAACACTTTTACTCCATCCATTTTATTTTTCAATATGGAAAAACTGTTTTTTGTCAATGAAAAGCACTTTTGCCATTCGCGATACCTTTCATCATATCGCAGTGACCATCGAAATTGAAATAACAAAAAAGAAAATAACAAAAATACATAAGTGATCGGTTAATGGACGTGCTTATAGATTTTGTCCTCGAAAAATTCTTCAAAAAGCTTTTTAGCATTTCGGCTCCGGCTTCGGCTATGAATTACGTAGTTTACGACTGCAGTTGCCAATGCACGAGCATGCATTGTGCTAATCTTTAGCTTTTGAGGTATTTTATTTTGCTCCCACTTATGCGGAGAACGATTTTTTCTTTTTTTCAAAAACAGCCTGCCTCCTCCCATTGGCCACATTTCAATGGGCTATGCATATATTTCATCAAACGAATAACAAGACGAACGACGAGCACCAACCAAACGGGGAAAAAAATTATTCCAAATGTTAAATGTCTGTACTTAATGCAGCAAACACACACGTTCACATAATGGATATGTTCAATGAAAACTGGGCACATTAACAATCAAAAATTTCAAACTCGAATTCGAATCAAGAGAGTTTTATTTTTCCTCTAATCTAGTTGTTGTTTTTTGTATTCTATGCCGGTGCGGTATTCGCAAACTAACAGACGAATTTCGAAATAAACAAATTTTCGCATTCGGCAAATGCAACGGTATCGCAATATAAATGAAACTCATAACCAAAAACTCATGCCAATCGAGCGTCATCGTTCTTTGGATGGATGAATCGTTGATATTTTCGCATTTTAAGTACCTGAATACGTTTAAATTTTACATACCGAATGCCAAATATTTTCAAAGAACGATCGAAACATTTCGTTCAAATTTTCTTTTTTTTCTTATTTCGAATTCTTTCTCTCTCTCTCCCTCTCCCTCTCTCTCTTTCTCTTTTACTCGTCATCATTCTTGAATCGGAGCGAAGCCATGAGAAACGATGCAAGTCCTATTTGCGACATAATTCATATGAGTAATTATTTACATTCAGACGGTTGCATGAACCAAATGAAATATATTCCTCAAAATTGTCAAACGACAGACAGATTCATAAAGACAACTTGTATCCACAATCAAATGCATCAAACCCGATTACCGAAATGCTAACTGTTGTTCAACGTTCAATGTGCGCTATACGCTCATAATATAATTCACATATGAATATTTGGAAATACCATTGTCATCTTTGCCGTCAAGTGGTTGAAATTTATTTCAAAAACGCATTTTCTCTTCGGTTCGATTGTGTACCGAACATTGAAATGGATAAGAGGGCAAAAAGAAGAGTCACCGAAAATCAAGAAGAGGAAGAAAAAAAACAACACATAAACCGCCAGTTCCACGTAAACACAATGCATTGCGAACTAAGAACGTGATCCCGTTCCAGTGTTTCCGCTTTTATCTTTTACTACTTGAATCATTTTCTCGGGCAAGCTTTCATCGAAATATTTCGTGTGTGTGTGTGTGCGTGTGTGTCTTTGTATGGGATTGTGGTTTGAACACAAATGAAGGTGATTATTCATAGGATATGCTGTTGTTGTGACTCTTACTCGTTCTCATTTCATAAAGCATTTTTTGCCGGAGGTTTTCAATGCTTTTGAATATTCAAATGATTTCGATACATGACTTCTTCACATTCTATTATTCAAATGATTTTATTATTATTATTTTCCAAATGTATAAAAAAGTCAAACTGGATCATTGTTGTCTCGCATACAGAATTTCTATACATCAAACGGGTTCCCCGAATCTTGAATCACAATAAACACCAATGTCGTCATTATTATTATTATTAAGATCAAGAAGATGGTGAAATTTTTTTTTAGCTGCGTCTTAAAAATATTATATCCGAAATGTGTCCGTTATGCCAAACATATGCATATTTAAAAATTGCCGTCAAACCTAAAAGGCTTGTAAATGGTCACCACTATTATGCACTTTGCCTATCGAACCATTTTCTGACAAATGACAACGAAAACTTGAGCATTTTTTTTGTTGTGCATTCCGTTCGCTGTTTGGTGGTTTGTCATGCTGGTTCGATTTGAATTTTTCTATTTCGGTTTCCAATCATTTTGGTAACATAATCTGAGCACACCCCAAAGGCGATTCATTTTACATTTCGTTAGATGATGATGAACACAAAATATTTGTATAAACGCGTGAACTGAATGGTACATGTGAATTGTTGAGTGAGTATAAAATATGTATATTATATCCCCTGGACCTGAACGGAAACGAAAAAAAGAGAATCCAATAAAGGATAGAGGAATATTACAATATGATAATCACAAACAATGCAAAAATTGTAACCATTGATAGATCCTCTTTTGGTTGAAATTTCATCTATTGTTCGGTGGTTGTCATGCGACAACGTTGAAACATTACTTTTTGGCCAAGCGGTGGAAAAATTGTTGTTCTCTTCAGTGAGCGAAGAAAATAATCGAATCCTTTTGAAAACTTGCGTTTTTTTTTTTGGATCTCCCCAAGAAAAACTCTCTGCCGTGATTTTTGTCATCGTGTTTTTCTCGCTCTCCATTTTCCATCGTCTGATTACAATGAGCCTCTTTTCTTATTTTATGTTCAAATTTCAAAGAAACCGAAATCCACGTATGACATCTTATGAAACAAACACACATCTTAAATTTCACTCGATTTTTTCTCCTTTGTTTTTTTTTTCATTTCTTTCTTCTTTTTGTTTCGCTTGGATCTCTTTTATTTTTTGCGTCGATCAATGCCGTTGAAATATTAAGACGAGGAAAATATTCTTTTATTTGAGCCTTCACTTTCATGTTCTTCAGTTTGTTGCAAAGGTATGAGTTTTGTCATTGTTACAATGACGTCTCCGATACTTCTCTACTCGTTGGTAATCATATAGATTTGAATATCGGACGAATGAACGTCTTGTAAACAATGCGTTTAACATCAACCACAACAACAACAACAACAACAACAATCACGACTCACAAAATATTAGAATGTTGGAATTTTTCTTTTTCGCTTCCAAAGATTCGGATCTGTAAATAATGGCAGTGGTAGCCGCCAAATGCTACCAATTCATTCAGCAATTTGTCTATTTGTTGATATGATGATTGGGCTTATTTAAGCCCCATTCACCATTCAAACCACTGACTATTGTATTGCAATCCAGAAAAATTGAATGGGCCAATTTCTTAACTACTTTCATTATTTCTTTGCCTCACCAAAAATGTAGGCTGCATTTATAAATTGCAAATAGTCTTTGGCTTTTCTTTTTTATTAATACATTTGGTAATTAATCTCTTTGCTTCGAATTCCCCATTTGAATGTAAAGTGATTTGAGTCTTTATTTTCCCTTTTCATTATAATTTCAAACCGATAATAATAATAATAATAATAATAATAATAATAATAATAATAGTATTTCGGAAAATGTCACAGACATTCGTCAGGATTTGAATGGTTTTTGTTTACATTAACGATTTGGTGAATATGTAGATTTGACACACTTTGACGGCCGTATGGATTTTGAATGCCATTGATAGAATTGTTTATTGTCGATGGATTGTCGATGTGTAGACGATAAATGTAAACAATTTTCCGGGGAATTCGTCTTCTTAAATTATTTGCATTTGGATAATGTAATTTATTTATTGAAGCCACGTGAACCCGACGATAGGACAATATCAAAGACCATTGACCGTTCGGTTGCCGGTTACAATCCGGCAGGGAATTATATAAAATGCCATCGAAGAATGAGAAGACCGAAGACGATCCGGCAAACATTTTATATTTGTATAGGAACGGCAGAGTTCAAATTTACGCAATACGCATCCACATCAACATCATTTTGGCAACCATTCATATCGAATTGGTGTTTAAAATGCCGTTTAAAGTGTTTATCGTTCAATATATATCGAAAACAATGGATGATATCGGACAACGGAGACAACAATGATATATCATAATCCATTTGCCTCAAAGTTGATATTTATTATTAAATTTTACATTTTATGCAAACAATGCATACGTGCCTTTCTTCAAGTGCCTTTCAAATAAATGGCATTGCCATTGGATACGTGTGTACAATGTAAACTTTGCATGTCGCAGCTCGCAACCTTACAATCTATTTTTGCGGCAACAGCCGCCCCTCATTCCATCGCTTAACATATATTATACAAAAATTTATTTTCATTGTTTCCATGTATTTATTTAAGACTTGTCTAATTGATAAAGTTTTTAAACCAACGTAAAATGAACAGAGAATGAAAAAAAAAAAACAAACGAGAATGAACCGATCCCACCATCCGCCAACCATCGAAACAGTGGCAATCAGTATCCATTTAATAGAACAATGAATGAAGAGAACTTTTTCGCAGTTGCTTCAGCGCTTCAACTGTTTGGTGTGTGCATTAATCTTCTGTTGAGTGTACGGTGTTCATTGCTCCCTTTACTTTCGTGGATTTGTGTTTTTTGGTTGTTGTTCTTATTCTATTTTGCACATCTTCGATGCGAATGCAAACCACCATAAGCGAAAATCGATGTGTTAACTGCAAATATGCATAAGTTATGTGTTTTTCGGATTAATGGGATAGAAATGGATGTTGGTGAATGGTGAATGATGGGCCTTATATCATCGTTCTTTCATTACATCCAATCTTTCGTATTTCCAAATGAATTAATAAATAATAATGATATTTTTAAAGTTATTGCTTTATTTTGATTCAATATTGTCGGGCATTCCAATCCAGATCTAATAGAGAAGCGTTTCCATGCTGTTTGTTGGGTAATGGAAATGTTTTCTTATATACAGCCATATCGATAAGTGACAAAACTTATTCGAACGCTAATTGGCAATCGTATTTAAATCGATTTTCGTGCGGTTGAACATTTTCTTCTTGTGCAACATAGTTTTGCCAGTCCCAACTTTGTCAAGTTGAATGTTTTTCCTGCCTAACCTCCATAGAAATTATGGATAATACAATGTAAATTCAAAATTCGAAACCAATTCCGAAAAACTAAGCCAAACCAAATTTCCACATTCAAATGCAAACAAAATTCGTGTCCGTTCATTTGGCTTTCATTCACATTTGGGAATTTTATGTCGATGGTGTCACAATTTATACTGACACAATTAACACATGCAGACAGACATACAAATCTGAGGATGCCAAAAACTGCCAAGGCTGCTACACATCAAACTGTAAATGATTGAATTGAAAATTGAAGAGTTTTATCTTATAATATTATTTCTCTTTGCATTAAATGGAAATCGGGGATGGAGTGTGTCTTTACATTGCTTTTGTTTTTTTTTTTGCACGAAAAATATTATAATTATATATTTTATCAATATTGAAATTGAATTGAATGTGGGAATCGCTGTTTGGATGCATATTTATTTTCAAATTCGCAAACTCCGAACTCCGAAACATCCAAACTAATCGGATTTAAAGGAAATAATTATAAAAATTCGTTATGAACGCGTTTATTTAATGTTTTCGAATACGAATACAAATGCCACAACATTTTCGATGCCTTGAAACATTTAACTATTTCACGTGTAAAAAGTGAAAATCGACTAAAATTGAAGAAAATTATTTTTGCTGTATTCAATCGCCGAATGCCTTTTATTAAATCGTATTTACAAATTTTACATGCATGCAATGCATTAAAATTTCATTTATTTTCAATAAAACTACCCAACCACCCGGAACCCTGGATATACATATTTTATTGGTGGAATGTGGCTGGTGGCGAACTGACTGACTGAGTTCAAGTAATCAATTCACCACATCATTATTTATCTTATTTCATAATTTTCTTTTCATTTTTCATTATTTTGTCGAGCTTCGATTCGTTGTTGACTACCGAAAAACCGAATGTGGATCCACATTTTTTTTTCTTTCAGTAATTCAATTCTTTATCATATCCATGAATGTCATTTGGATATACTTGGTTGTTGTGCACTGTGTACAATCGAGAAGCTTGTTCAAGGAAATGAAAATATTTATGTACTTATTTATCTTCGACAGAAAATACTATTCTGTAAACTGTAAACTGTTCCTTTCGGCAATGGCATTATTTTTTCTCTTCTTCTTCTTCTTTTGAGTTGTCGGTGGATGGGTGTTCTGGAGTGTGGAGCATATGAAGCGTGTATGCAGTTTGTAATATGCGAGCAGAGTTCCAAATGTGTACACCGCGTTAGCATCGTCAAAGTGTACATCAAAAACGGTCTGAACACAGCGAAAATCAAGGCAATAACTGCCTGTGTATAAGTCAATGAAAATGTGTACATATTGCGTTGACTGTCAACGAAGTAAACGGATGGCTTACACATTGTTTACACATTTATGTTAATTTACATGATAAATCGAGGAACTCTGTACTCTGTATGCAAGCATATAAATTCGATTCGTATGTGTCTATTCATTATTATTATCATTATTATTACTCTTTTTCGAGTTTTTTCCCCATTTCATTTTCAATGTGTCGAAAGTATTACAGCTGACGACTGAAGACTGACGAAGCAATTGAATGAAGTTCTTTTCGAATATTTTACGTATTATTTTCAGTTTTTCAATCCTTTTTATGATTTTACTTTGATTATTATTATTATAACATTTTCACAATTTCCCATTTTTTTTTTCTTTTCTTTTGCCTTCTTTTCATTCATTATTCGTTTTATTTGGCATATGCTTTTATGTTATTTGCCATTTAGTGAATGTGAATGCGATTTGATATATGAATTCATTTATGCCTTTTTATGCAACATGTGAACTCTCTCTCTCTCTCTCTATCTCCCTCTGCTTCTCTCTGTATGTGTGTGTTCCTTTATCGTCTAGATGCTAGATGCTACTGCTGCTGGTAGTTGGTGATGAATGTGCTGATTGTTATATGTGAACGAAGCTTCCCTGTTACACACAAAATCCGTTTCAAAGAAACGAGAACGCGTATACAATTTTCTATCTTTTAAATTTTCCGGTATTCGTTTCCGTATTTCGAATTCATCTTCATTTGTTGGTTTCCTTTTAATTTGTGTGCAATGGTTTTGCGTGCATTTGGCATTTCCCAATTGCATTCACATGAAACTCTTCTTTTTTTTTTAATATTCATTATTCATATGAGCATTGAACATTAACGATTTGCATTCGTTGAGTGTTTTTGCGTTTGTTCAGGAATTTAATTCTTATTTTAATTCTTTTTTTTGTTGATGTTGTTGTTGTTGTTGTTGCCACAAATGAGCGCGCACATGCACACACACTTTGAGGAATATCCTTCGTTTCTGATTGAATTAAAGGTGATTATTTCCAGACGATTCACTATAAACAATAAACAACTTATTTTGAGTATTCAATTGTCTCTCTTTTGTTCATGTAAAATGCATCTTAACCCCATTCTTTATTCTTTTTATGAATATATAACACATCGCTCATGTTATCCGTATAGCTGTTGAATTGAAGTTACACTTACTTACTCACCAGTAAAGGTCCCCGACTAGGAATGTTTTTTTTTTCAAAATCGTTATTGTCATCGTGTTGGGCATCGAAAATAATGCAAAAAGCCCAAATTGTAGCGGCCCGTACACATAGGTTAAATAGTTATGGCACAAATTAGTTTTATGGGGTATATTGCCTTATTTGTCCCAAATTTCGTGTCATAGCTTAAAAACTATTGAAGATAAATAATGAGTGAGACATGCGTTGGAAAGGTATTGACAGTACCTTTCAAAAGCGCTATATATGAACAAAATCAGTTAGTTCAGTCACTCAAAAGTAATGGCACTTTACCTGAAGCGATCAGACCAAAAAAATATCAATTTGATCAAAATTCCTATCCATTGCCTATATAGCTCAAAATGTTCATCATGGATCTTATTTTCATATTAAAATAGTCAAATAGTTAACATAAGCGATTATCTGGACTCAATAAATTTCCAAAGTTGAATTTTCGTAATTTCTGTCACTCCGAAAAAATTAACTTTTGTATGGGAGGTATGTGAAGGAGTGGGCATAAGCCCATGAAATGTTCCATAAAAGTTTCAACGTCGAAAAATAATGGGACCTGTTCATAGAAACCATATTTATTAGAAGGACCGCTATCAAGATATATCTACTTTTGTACTAAGAAAATGATCAAATTTTACCCTCTGTTAAATTAAAGAAAAAATCACAAAATTCCTTCCTGAGCTGGTAGTCAATGTCCATAGAGCTCAAAGCGTTCGTAAAAGATCCTCTCATCATAAAAAAAATAGTTCAACGGATGGGGTAAACCATTATCTGAACGATAAGATGTCTGAAAGTTGAAAAATGTTGATCAAATTGATATATTTTGTCTGAGAGAAAACCTTCTTTCCATCCGATCCATGCGATGCAAGTATTGAAATTTAAACAAAATCGATAAAACATCAGATGACTGGGTCAATTTGAAATTCGCGAACGGTCAATTAGCCATTCAAATTCAATTCATTTCAACATCGAGTATGGTGAATACCCCCTTTGAATCGTGCACCCTTTATATTTTGGATCACGTTTGATAATGTTAACAATTTCCTTCTTTCTTTTCTCTTCCCCATTGTGCATTTAGCGAAAAGTTTACAGTTCATAAAAAATAGATCCCAAGCAATGAACAAAAGGTTTCAAGTCAAACTTTTATCAGACAAGTAAAACAAATCCAATTGCTGAGCGATTTATTTCAATTGCATCAGTTTTCTTCATTTTTTTTTTCTGAAAAGAAAAAAGTTTATTCTTTAACTTGCATTTTGCAGGAAGTTTTTTGCTCTCTTTTTCTCTCTCTGCTCCTCCAATTATTGTGTATATTATTATGTATTATTTATGTGTGCTGTGACCAAACCGGAATGAGTTTAATTCTTGATATGGAAAAATTGACAAAATCTGGTGCACTTGTTGATTGAAATCCATATTGAGATGAGACGGTCTCTAAACGAACCTTGCGGACAAAATATCTACTTCAACCACACAAAAGCGTATTAATCATACAGCTGGAATCTTGATGAATGTAGTATGCCTGCAAATGTATCATATGTCATCATACATGGCTACCAATAACAGTAATAATAATCGAAACTTCACGATATGCGGATATTCATTTCATGTAAAATACTACTATTGAATCGTGTACGTGCTCATATGAGAAAAAAAAGCCAAACAAAACGAAACAAAGAAGTACTTGGTTTCGTCGAGAAAATTTGCTGATTAGAATTTTTCGTGACATATCGAAGAAAATGATATTCAATGAAGATTTTTGTGAATTTTATTCAAAATCTTCAATTTAATTTTCATTCAAAGTCTTTCTAGCATTTTCATTTGCTTTTGGTTTTGGAGATTTGACAAAACCACAATGAGAACAATGACTCAAACATTGTACAAACAAAGCAAATAAATATGTGCTCTTGTGGATAAGAGAGTCAAGCCATAGAATTATTTATGCACACGAAATATGAAAACGACGATAGATTAAGCATCAAGAGGCTCTGTATCCGAAAATGTTACTTTAACCGAAGACACCAAAACGGGAACTCTAACACTTACTAGCATATTCACTGTTGGACTGAATATCATTATTGAAATGTTGGTTTGAGTGAAACGATTGAATGATGAAGAAGAAGAAGAAGAAAAAAAAACGGGAATCAAAATCCATCTACGAATCTTCAATCGTCATGGGTAGATCGTTATCTCTTCCGAACATTGTCAAAAGGTGTGAATTCATTCAGCCTTAAAATTATGAAAGAGTGCCGAATGGTGAGTGCTGAGTGTCAAATGCATCTGATTCAATGTTATAGATTCAAATTGAATCATTTGCATATTTTTTTGCGATAAAAATTCACTTAAATATATGTACCGAATACGGAATGATGTGACACTGTCACGGTCCAAATTTTTAGGTTTCCGTCAACGGTGCCGATTAATTTGAATTATTATTATTCGAAAGGTGACAACGGATGACTATCCCAATATATTCATATTGTTCAATGTTCAATGTAGTAGTATAATAGGTATTGTGCATCGTGCATCGATGCCCTAACAATCAGGAGGAGGAAATTCACAAAAAATTGAGTGTGAGAGATGTGGTTATGGATGCATTGTGTATGCTTAAAAGTGTCTCGTCTGCAATTAAAATATGTCGAGAAAAGACGAAATGAAAAACAATTAATTTTCAGTTTGTTTGTCTATTTGAATGCGGTTATTGTACATTTCTTTTGCGAATGAATCGATTAAAATGTGTATATTTTCAATTTGCATCAACAAAAATGCTCGGCTAAATGAAATCAAAAATAAATCATCGAACACATCCATCGAGCCGTCCATCCATGAGATCTTCTGCAAAGGCATTCATAAAATTATAATCACTCAATTTCGATATTTGAATCCCAAAATTTCGGACGTAATGCATTAGCGAAACATTGAATATGTCGTTCGGCACCACAATGTCAATTTTCCTTCTTGTAAAGCTAAGAAAATCGAGGTACACAGAAGAGTGTTCAAAATGACAAACCATATCTTTAGCCGCAGCAAACTGCAAACTCAAAGATATGCAAATGGTTACACAAGAAAAATTCCATCGTCTAAATACAAATGATTAAAATGGGAATATGTTATTTTATCTGCTACCAAACGATACAGAAGATTTGTAAAGTATCCTTTTCAATTTCACACTGACCGTAATATGACACGGCGGGCATTCGATTTCAATTTCTAATGGCAAATATGGAAAATGTATGTGAAAATTGTAGATTACACCATACACACATCGTGCCTTCATTCACATGTATGAATATTGAATATGATGACAACCGACGACAAACGATAAACGACTAAATACACATTCCTG
>GL501515.1:948925-973092 GCA_000149185.1 Mayetiola destructor
AAAAAAAAAAAAAACTTCGAAATTCCAAAAGAAAAATCCAATTCAAATTCACAACGGAATAATAGACGAGAGTACAAATGAATTAATGTTTTGTTTTCTCATTCCAATTGTTGGCCAAAGTCTCTAGTTTCTGAGAATTGATTTTTTTTTCATACATTTTAATTTTTACGGTGTTTTTTTTTTTGCTTTTGAATTTTTGATTCGAATCCATTTCATCTTCATAACGGTGTGTGACCGTAGTGTGTCAAATCATATTTTAATTAGAATTTTTCAATTGACAATCGATTCAATTGGCACTCTGTGAATTAGATCCGAAACACAAAAGGAAAATAAAAGGGAATGCGATGTTTTTACTTGTTACTTGTTACGCCTTGTAAATTATATTTGCATTAAATTCCATTTGATCACAAAAATTTTTTTTTTTCTTCAATTGATCATGTATATTATTATTTGGAAGAATGTGCGAAACATTTTCTTTTTTCATTGTTCTTCAATGCCATCAATTCTTCTCATGAAGTCATTAGCCATTTCAAATGTCCATAAAAATTCATATTTTTTTTTTGTGTGTAGCCGATTCAGTTAACGAACAACGGAAATTAGCCAAATGTAAAATAATAACAAAATTTTCATGTTTTTTCCTTTCACGCTGTAATTGAGATTCAAATTTTGTATGCGATTTCAATGTGTGGATGTGTCCGATTCGATTCGTTTGAACTGAAACTAAATACCAAACGAGATGAAATTGTTTTGTGATTTTAAGGATTTCCATGAATCCATTTTATTATTATCATATACATATATGACTTTTCGCTCCATTTTTTCGCATTCCTTGAAGCGATTCCCAGACACAAACAAAGTTCCGTGTGACAAAAAATATGTTCATTTCGAATGTCGCAATATGAAATTAATAATTCTCGACTGATATGAAATTTAACCAAAAAAAAAAAACTACAGCTAAGTTTACACATTATATGAATTCAATGGGCCAAAGTCAGGAAATGAACGCAAAAAAGAGCCAATCACAACGAATTTTACACGTTGAGCCCAGACACACTCATCAATTTCTGCATTCGAAAATTATAAGCCATGAAATAGCTGCGAAACACCAGCACTGGCACGTAAAAACCCAAACACATACTCTCTTTTGACACATGCTTTCATTTCTTCCACTGTCATCGAACCGATTTCTTTATTTTATTCTTTATATTCTTCATATTTGTTAAAGATTTTCCAATTTAAAAAGAAATTTATGTACCATATCGATTACAATTGGAAGGAATGGGCTGGGATTGTATGGATTCCAAACGAGCCATCGATCGAATATACAATATTTATTTCATTTCGAACACAAAATTCAATTGATCATTTTAAATAAAATCGGGCTCAAAATCAAAATCCTTGTGCCAACAATCCAACAGTTAATCGGTTGTTTATTTGTTTATGAGTTCTTTTCGTTTTTAATCATTTTCGTTTCATCATTTCCGGATGTGTGTGCGTTGTATCGTTTGACGAAAAATGATTTCGTGCTAAAGCGAACATTATGATGCGGCCAAATGTGTTGTATCCATTTGTCATTTGGTATGCCTATGTATGTAACAAGTGTTAACTGCGTATAGAGTTTGTAGATTTTATGTGTATCAAATTCACACAATGGATATTGAGCAGCGTATTGCTGAATTGATGCGTATGATTTGGAATCCATGTTCAGTTATTAGCAGGAAGGCGTCCAATATAGAATCGAAATTGAAAAGTGAAAAGTGATTACTATTATTTCTTCTTTTTTTCCATATTTCTTGGCGGTAAATTTCAACAGACAATCAATTCATTCCTGTTTCCCTTTTTCAAATTTTTTTTTTTTTGCCAAAGCGAAGAGAAATTGTTTATTCAACAATGAAAACTAAAAAATACGCTTTAGTGACAAATTTGTCGCATCCCGTATTCGAAACACACGCATTCGATTTTTGGCGATACAATGTGCCCTATGTCCCGTTCTCCATATTTCGAATTCGTTTAATTAATTATTTTTGTTATGTTCCTTCTTTTTTTTTTTATTGTGTCCAATAAATTCATCTCAAATACATTTATTTTCTTTTCTCAATGGAAAATTTCCATTGAAAAGCATCGGGCTCCAGTTTGAGATAAAACAATAAAATTGAAAACCGATATGCATACATTTATGTGCGTACATAATGCCGAGTGCCGAATAACAGAACACCAAACACCAATTGCCGTCGTTATGTCTCGTCTCTGGAATATTTTTTTTAATCATTTTCGTTTCATCATTTCCGGATGTGTGTGCGTTGTATCGTTTGACGAAAAATGATTTCGTGCTAAAGCGAACATTATGATGCGGCCAAATGTGTTGTATCCATTTGTCATTTGGTATGCCTATGTATGTAACAAGTGTTAACTGCGTATAGAGTTTGTAGATTTTATGTGTATCAAATTCACACAATGGATATTGAGCAGCGTATTGCTGAATTGATGCGTATGATTTGGAATCCATGTTCAGTTATTAGCAGGAAGGCGTCCAATATAGAATCGAAATTGAAAAGTGAAAAGTGATTACTATTATTTCTTCTTTTTTCCATATTTCTTGGCGGTAAATTTCAACAGACAATCAATTCATTCCTGTTTCCCTTTTTCAAATTTTTTTTTTTTGCCAAAGCGAAGAGAAATTGTTTATTCAACAATGAAAACTAAAAAATACGCTTTAGTGACAAATTTGTCGCATCCCGTATTCGAAACACACGCATTCGATTTTTGGCGATACAATGTGCCCTATGTCCCGTTCTCCATATTTCGAATTCGTTTAATTAATTATTTTTGTTATGTTCCTTCTTTTTTTTTTTATTGTGTCCAATAAATTCATCTCAAATACATTTATTTTCTTTTCTCAATGGAAAATTTCCATTGAAAAGCATCGGGCTCCAGTTTGAGATAAAACAATAAAATTGAAAACCGATATGCACACATTTATGTGCGTACATAATGCCGAGTGCCGAATAACAGAACACCAAACACCAATTGCCGTCGTTATGTCTCGTCTCTGGAATATTTTTTTTGTTTTTTCGTTGATAATTTTGTTTTCGGTGATGAATGGATACGAAATGGATAAATGTTTGTGTTAATATGTTGGCTGTCTCGGCAATTGTTCATTTTTGTCATTCAAAAGCAGAAAAAAAAATCATAGAAAAAAAGGCAAATACGAGTGCATGGCATGGCAAAACCGAAATGATTGAATATTTTTTTTTTTTTTAAATTTTCATATTGCATTGCATATTTATATCCAGTTTATTTATTTGTTAAAGCCATTCTTTTGCCATATTTCATTTTTTCTTTCTTTTTTTTTCATCTCTGCTTCGTATATATTGTTACAGATCTCCAAAATCACCGCAAGCGATAGACATTTGAAAATCATTGTATCACACTCAATCGATTTAACCACACATAAAATAATAAAACGGCAACAATTGTCGCTGCATTCGGTAAAGAAGAAGAGTAAAAAAGAAAAGAAAAGAAAAGAAAAAAAAATTTAGGAAGACGATGGTGTTTGTTTAAACGGGAACGACAAAGAGAATCATCATTTTGCCGGTGCGTACGTGATAAATCGTGTGGCGAATGCAACAAATAAATCCATCTATCGGTTTGTAAATGGGAGAATTCGTCTGTGTGTGTGTGTGTGTGTGTTTGTGTCTCTGTTTGAATAGAGAGGCAAAAGTGTGAGAGTGCAGAAGTTCTGTGAATAAAAACGACAAACGAACAAACGGAGAAAAAAAATAAAACCAAAATAAAATGAACAACACATTACACACCGACCACCAAACAAAAGACTTGCAACTGTTGATTGATTTAAATAAAAGCGCAACCGGGTTTTATAAATTGTGTGTTGAGACAACGGGGCCATTAAGAATAAAAGAAATGAAACAGTGTTTGGATGCGTAAACCATTGTTATTGTGACACTGAATGACAATTTCAAATTAAATGCAAAACTACTGGTTACCGGTGGTAAATCGGCATCATATTCACATTTCACATATTATTTGAAGTGCAAAATAGTGAATTTTAAAATCGAAATAAAAAAAAAAAAAGCATAAAAGAAATGGCAAAATATTACCGTAATTTCTGAAATTGATAGAGAACTGAGAACAAAAGCATGACAAATAATCAAATAACATCTAAAAACCAATATTATAACTGAACAGTAGCATATAAAAACAAAACAATTTCAAAGTGTTGATACACAACGACAAAACAGACCAACGAAAGGGTGAAGGAAAAAGAAAGAAATCTATCGAAAAGGAAGCCGATAATAAAGAGTGGTTAAGGGGAAAAAAAGAAAACAAAAACAAAAACAAAAACAAAAAAAAATTTTTGTTTTACGAAAAGCGAACGAATAATGACAGAACAAGAACATTACAGTTTGCGGTGGAACAATCACCAAAATCATATTTTACGTGCTTTTGATGCTCTATTACAAACAAAAAGTTTAGTCGATGTGACGTTAGTGTGTGCCGAATCAAGTGTACGCGCTCACAAAGTCGTTTTGTCCGCCTGTTCGCCATTTTTTCAAAATGTTTTTGCCGAAAATCCATGCAAACATCCTGTGATTGTGCTCAAAGATTATCCCGGTTGGGTTGTGAAGGCCATTGTTGATTTTATGTATCGCGGTGAAATAAGTGTACCACAAAAGCGTTTAGAACAATTAATACAAGCTGGTGAATCGTTACAAATTCGTGGTCTAGTCGAACATCGCGGCGTTGCCGATAATTTACAATTGGCATTTGAATCAGCAGCGGCTGCATCATCATCAACCGATGATTATTTGGATCGATCAATATTGTCGAATACATCGATCGAATTGAATGCAACCGTTGAAGAGACATTTGATGATGATGTTTGTGCTACGGCTATACTTAAAACTGACTTAAATGACACACAAAATGGTACAAAGCATTCCAATAATTCAAATTTATTTACGAAAACGAATCCATTGAATATCGAACGTGAACAAAACGAACGTAAGCAACTTTTTTGTTTTTTTTTTTGTCATCGTTGTTTTTGTAGGTGTGAAAATTCTATCCCCAAATGCAATGGAAATTCGATCAGGGCAAGAATAGAAATGACGATTTTTTCTCTCTTTTGAATGTTACAGCCAATTCGAATAATAACAACATAAACACAACTAATCATTATTCACATCCGAACGAAATAAATCGTGAAATAAATAGTACATCACCAATGCCACGAAGAAAACAAGCCCGACCACGTCGTCGTTCCGGTGAATGTGGTCCACATGATTTTTCAACCAGCCAACCGGCCACACCGACATCAAATGATGACAATGAACAACAACATCAACAACAACAACAACAACCATTAACAATCAATAAAACAACGGACAACGATACGGTTGAGGATGCCATTGCAGCTGAACAAAGAAAATTTGATGAACGAAACAATGCAATTGCGAGCGGTTGCCGAACGGCGGCCATTGAATTGGATACTGATAAAGTGGTTGATTGTACGGTAGCGGCGATGGAACAATCGCTTAAACAAAATAAACTTAATCAAAATGAACGCGATATCAGCGACAATGAAATGGACGATGATGATGACGACGATGAAGGTAAGAGTCAATTTGATTAAATTTGTCCAGAAAAAAAAAGAGAAGATTCCATTGATTCCAATTTATGTTTAGTTTTGATGGCGACGTTTGATTCGTTAGGAAAACGTAAAATATGTAGAAAAACTTAAATTTTTTATCGTTGTTTACAGGAAATGACATGCATAATGTTCATGATGACGATGACATGGAAGGTGATGAGGATGATATGGACGAAAATGAGCATGAACATGATGCCAAAATCGATATTCAAAATCTTCGTAAGCGTTCACATCAATTTATGTGCGACGATGGTGATATGAGCGAACCCGAACATAATAGTCGAATCGATGACGACAATGATGATTTAGAAGATGATGGCGATGGGCCGGAAAATTTGTGCATCAAAAATCAACGGGACAGTGGCTGTAATCAAGTTTTGGGCAACGGTGCAAAAATAAACAAAGATAACAACACCAGTACAAGTAGTAAAAATTGTAGCACCAATAACAATAATCGAATAGGTTTGTCATTGAAAGATATACGACATTTGAATCGGCCCCAATCGCATTTAAGTCGACCATCATTATTTGGTGCCTTTCATCCGGCGCATTTACCACCATTGCCCCAAAGCCAACATCAACATCAACATCAACATCAACAACAACATCAATCGCATCATATTCATCAATCCAACAAAGATGAACATGCACAATCTCAGCCAAAACAGCAACAACGGGCCAACGAACAAATTCAAAATCAAACCGAACATTTGCGTCAATCGCAGCCACATCAAATGGCCAGCGGTACAATTGGCAATCAGACGCATAATAGCCAATCATTTTTGGAACAACGTGCCGAAAATTTTAAACGTGAAGCGATCGAATCACGTTTAGAAAATGAAAATGCATATATGGATCAAGTGGATTTACAATTGGCTGCTGCTGCAGCCGCATATCATAATGCAACTGGTTTACATCATACAAATTCACGGCATCCAGACGCTGAAAATAATTTACACAAAGAATTTACACCAAGTTCACCGATGAGCTTACAAAATCATTTTAATCCGCGTGAAGGTCCACCGCATCCACCGTCACCATTACAATTTCCCGGCATGACAGGTAAATATTAAGTCAACTTCTCTCCAATTTGTTTTAAAAATTTAGTCTCTCTCTCTCTCTCTCTCTCTCTCTCTTTTGCAGTTTCATCGGCTTTGACGCTTACACCACCACATCACAGTAAGTTTAAATTTTTTGTTCTTTTTTATTTTTAAGTTACGCTTTGTTTTCGAAAAAAATTGAATCAATGTTGTCAATGATCTTAAACGCTGCGCAAATTTGTGTGTGCATCTGAATTTTATTCGTTTTCGTTTGACATTTGATGTTAAATTCTATGCGAAAAAAATTAAAAATGAGAAAAATTGGTCGCCCACGGTTCACATTGCACGTAAGTGTAACGCAAAATTCGTTGTTCGATCTTTTCGTTGGGTGTCACTTGATTTTAATTTTTTTCCAACAAATTTTATACGACGATGTGCGATTTGGTCGCTTTGATGTTTTCCAACTAAATCTCAAAAAAGGAAATGAAATGAATGAAAAATGGATTTTGTATGAGGTATTGAGCAGCACATTTGACAATATCTATATAATGAACGGTGCCCGTGTTCGACATCAACGCTTTTTATGTTTGCATTTTGCATAAAGCATGAGAGTCAAATACATTTCCATGTTCACCAAAATCGGCTCGTTTGTTTACAACCATTATCCAATTTTCTTTTGTTTAATTTCCTATTTTTATCGAATGTTTCAAGCGACGGCATAGCAAATAGCTAGTGTTAATGCCGTTTTGCTGCCGAACTCTGAACTTGATTTGTCGATGGCGAATCATTTTTATTGTTTTGTCAGATCGCAATAATTTGTCCATTTGGATTCCCAAGGTAGGGATCCGGGTCAAAGAAACTGTTGTTGATCTATATTAAAAGGTTACATCTATTTCTTAGACTTGAAAATCATTTTCTGATTTGGAGGAAAGGGGAGAAAATGGGATGTTTATCGAAAATATTGAGAAAAAAAAAACTACAATTTTTTAAGTGTCATACATACGGAAAATAGAAATCTTTATTCATTGATAAACTTGTAATAATATTGATAATAATCGGATTTGTGTTGAATAGTATGAGTTGTGAAGGAAATGATAATAATAATCCAAAAGTCGAATTCGACCATTTTTCATCCAATTCTATAAATTGTTTTTGCCTTTTGGCCAAATTTTTTTCTCTTTTGCTTTTTCATTTAAATCGACGAAAATTACTTGAATTTAAATGAAAATGAATGTTAACTGATTTACAAACTCTTTATAATTTTTCCGACAACATTTGTGGTACATGCGAATCATACTTTTTGAAATTTACAATAAATTGGCATTCATATAACCAGGACGTCGATTTCCCGAACCATTGAATAAATTGAGCGGATTGAATTGATTGAATATATCAGAATAATGTGGTAACGGCGGTATTGATCGAAATTTAGAATCCATCATATCATCTGGTATCCGAATATCAAATCCAAAACGTTGATCGTCCTTAATTAAATAATATATAATAAAACACAACAGAAAATGACCGTAAAAAATAATAAAAAATCCCCCAATACTTTAAAGTCTGTGGCATACAATATTTTCTTAATATTCACCTTGGTCTCTGGATTATATAAATTTTCATTAATTTTCGAATCAGCGCAATTACAACGTTTGGCCAATGATGTTTTGGCTTCTGGATAAATTGTTCCTACACGTTTTCCATTCGAATATGTTTTATTCATTTCCATGTCCAATTGATTGTTATGAGCCAACCAACCATTTGACATTTTATCATTATAGTAGCATTCACCAAACCATGATGACCTTGGATATTGGCTCAATTTATCATAAGAATTCCTTTCAGTAGCCGGCTTAAGACCCATACGTTCGTTCATTAAAACTTGATCTTTTGTCCATGAATTGCTTTTATTTAATAAACCAGATGGTTTTCGATCGTCTGGTGGAAAGTTTGACATAACTTGTCGATGGGGCTCAGATGCCTTTCGATTGTCAGCCAGCTTATTTGAATTTGAGTATTCTTCAAATTCTTTCATGTCTTCCAATTCTTCCAAAGTATAACGAAGTTCACGGGCGAACCGTCCTCCACAAAAAGTTCGTTCATCCCTTTTCATCTGAGCGTACATCGAATCTATGTGCCGATTATATTCACGTACCGAAATGTACGGACCCGAATATAGAATAGTATTGCGTATGGCTCCCAAAATACCGTAACGAACAGACAGCGAATAATCTGTTAACACTGGTGCTTTGAATTGAGTGGGATTTTCAATTATTGGCAAAAAGCTAACGAAATCACTGGTTAACTGTGAATAACAACGAATTCTTTCCGACAATAATTCTTGAAATTCGTCCAACTTTGTTCTCATGTCTCTAGTGATAGCGGACACTTTTTCATCAATTTCAGTGGAACGTTTGTAAAATTCTTTCAATTTGTGAATTTCAACTTCGGAAAATGGCATATTTTCCCGTTTGGTTTCCGAATCTCGAAGTTCCTTCGGATTTTTTTGCCGAATTTTGAACGCCTGTTAAGTTTAAAGCAGAAAATTTTGATTTTACAAAAACATATCACTTATGTTATAATAATTAATATTTTCGAAAATCCTAAAAAAAATTTTGTTTTTTTTTTTACAAATAATGGGGAGTGGAAAAGAGAAAAGAAAAAAGAACAACTTTAAAATTACCTTTGGCTCCGGATTGCTTTTTCATTTTATTTTTGACTAAATCCGCAAATCGAGGCTCTTTTTTTGGTGAAGATAAGAATTTGCCGTCCCCATATTCATGCACATTTTCGGTGTCTGATTCAGAGAAATCAGAGGTCCATGATGATGATGATGATGTTGTTGTTGAGGTATCCTCTGATTCAGTTTCCAACCACACTGCCAGATTGTCGTCAAAACCTATTGAAACAACGATAAAATTAAATGTATTCATACTATTTATCAACAAATGGCTCATATTGAAAGAAAGAAAGAAAGAAGAAAAAAAATAGTAGAAAATGTTTATATCACACAAATATGTGAATACGCACACAAAACTATTGTAAAATGTCCGACTTTGACAATAACGGTAATAGAAAGAAAAAGATTATTTCTTCACCTTGGTTTCTGGAGTGCTTTCTCATCCTTTCCAAACAATTTCCAAGTTTTTCTAGATTTTTAAGCAAATCTTCGTATTTTGGCTTCATTTCCTTACGATCCGAAACGTTTGTTACATTTTTCTTCGATTTTGGTTTCATTTTAATGATTTTCGATTTCGTTTCGTTTTTGGTAAAAATTTACTTTATTTATTTAAAACGAACGAAAAATAAAATAAAAATTGTCGATAATTGAACAGTGAAACAGAAAATAATTGGACACAAAGTTAAAATTTGATATAACTAGATAAAAGATGTTGATCGATTGAACGTTAAAACACAATTGAAAGATTAGGAGTCTGCGCTCTGTTTAAATATTAGATAACTAGGTAATTAAGGACAGTGCATGTTGAACTGCACATAAAACACGCACCAGATGTCGTTTCGAGAGTGTAAAGTATTACAAGTCATTTGCATTCTGTACTTTGTGGTCCATATCATTAAAAAAAAAATTCATCTTAAAATACATAATTTTGAAATTTGGATTTCGAAAGCAATCGCCTCCAATATATCTCCAAAGAAATTCAATTTGAATTGAGAATAAAAATCTCCAAATATATTATCGGCTTGCCAACCAAGTGATAATCTCTTTAATCCGAAAACGATTGACCGCCATCAACGATTATGATTTAGGACATGTACTTGAGATCTAGCATTACCAAATGTCTTTGAGTCGTTTCAAAGTGCTGGTGTATGTGCGGTTTGCGTTACCCTTCATCGCATCCAACAATTTTTATTCTAATTATTTTAAATTATATCGTTTACACATAATAATAATCATTATGATAATTGATATACACAAAAAAAAAAAAATCACATTGACACAATCGTGTCCATCGTGCAAATTGCAAACATGAATACATTGATTGTTTTGCTATTTCGTATAATAGCTAATCGTTCCGGAGTTGAAAAAAGAGATAAAAATGTATGTAAAACCACGGCAAAATCATTCAACCATACCGACTTACCTATTCGTTCAATCCGACTCACCTATTCGTAGAAAGCAAAAATAAAAAAAAGATGAAAAATGAGAATTATTTTCTATTTTGCTCTGTCGCTTTTGTCTTCATTGTCCGGTGATAATGGTTGAGTCCAATTTTAATGGATAATTTTCGGCATATACAAACCACATTTTTGCAATACATTTCAATGGCCTGGACTCACCAACAACTCTAAATAAAATGCAAAATTTCATAGCACATTATCAATTGGCAAAGCGTTTCAAGCAATTTTACTCAATTTTATCTAAGAATTCATATTATTGTATGCTGTAAAGTTAATAATAATATGTGTTGCCTTGGTGTCGATATAAACGTTTTAAATTTGAAATTAATTCAATTGAACCGACAAAAAAAAATAATAATAAAACAACGACGACGAAAACAATATTAAATGGATCTCGTGCCTTTGCGTCAGCCATTCCGTCTCCCATGTGCAATATGCAACAATTTAAAAAAATGCTTTTATTTTGTATTTTCATATTTCATGATGTTCAAAATTCAAGTATGGCTTTGTTACCATTTGTGATGTGCTCCGCTTGCTCCCCCCCCCCCCCCCATATGGTTTGTCGGGGAAAAAAAATCTCAATTTTGATTCTATGTTATCGATTCCGAAAATTGGTTATCGATGATTGGGATTGCGTGATTTTGATATCGGTGTATCACGTGTTTATGTGTAGAATGTAAACGAATCGAGGCATTTTATTTTCATATATAAATTATTATTACGCATTTCATGTGCACATTAACAACTCTACACAAAATACCGTGAGCCACACATCATTTCATCGATTTAATCCGAAACCTAAAAGAAAAATTGTTTAACGATACATCGATGATTCGATTAAATGCACCGCAGAGAATTTTTTAGATGATACTTGATATCATCATTAGTGGATTTATTGGAATCGATGCGATTGAAGCGGATGAACAATGTACAATGTACTGTGTGTACTGTGCATAATATATAACATCATGACGAAGAAATTTGAACACGCGACTTTATCGATTTCACATCGATGGGGAAGAAAAGAAAAGAAAAGAAAAGAAAAGAAAAGAAAAAAAACAGAAAAGGAATCCGATCGCGTCTTTGCCAATGCAATCGGTATGCTGTTTCAGTATACTCATTGCTCAATGTTCGTCATATTGTATGTGCATGCATTATTTATTAGATTGAAAGCAGCAGCAGCAGCAGCAGCAGCAGAGAGAGAAAAAAAGAATTTGCCTAAGGGAATTAGTGTTTTGCTATATTCAGAACATTCGATGTTTTGGCATTAAAATCACTGGCTGTTATAACGTTATCTCATTTGAATATTTCATATTATTTCGACACACTAAAAATACCATGACACTTTATCTAATGATAGCTTTGAATGTGAAACTCATTTTTGGACAAACCACAAAAACCGATATTTTGAAACGAAATGAAATGATTTGAATGTGAACGGTGACATTTCGAGACATAAACATACATACAATTAGGTTCTACGCACATAACCAATAACCAAAATGTCTATTGATCCAATTGATTTAAATTTTTAGGTTGCAGAGGATGAATTCGATACAATTCAAAAAAATTTCAATTCAAAAACAACAATTGAATGGAAATAGATGCAAATCATGTTTGTATGTCGACCGCTTCAGTATCCATGATTACTATTGAATTCAAACAGAAAAAAAAGAAATAAGAAAAAAACCAAAGAAAAAATAATGGGAAAAACTGCTCTATCTAGACAAAACATATCAATTATTAGCCGAAGAAAGAGAAAGAGAAAGGGAGGGAGAGAGAGAGAGAGTGAGAGAGTCCATTCCACATGTATATGTAGTACATATGCTTCAATTTCAAAAATCATATGATGGGCCAGGTGGAAATAGATACTATGTACAGATACACATTGGTCAGCAATTTCCTCATTTGTCGATGTTCAATTTTTTCCATTGGTTTCATTTAACGTTTCAATGATTAAGGCAATGAACACTGAACATGAAAGTGAATAATCATGGCATAAAACGGTTTCTTTTTCCGATCCCCTAACTGAGATCGTATTCATATGCTATTTGAAATTGTAAATCTTTGTGAACACAATTGTTCAAATTGTTTTTCTTCTTCTTCTTCTTCTTCTTCTTCTTCTTCTTCTTCTTCTTCTGTTGATTGTAAACATATTGACCAAGTTCAAGAGACTGTTTAACACCAATCGAATGTGTCGATTTCTCTAAATTGTTGAACTTATTGACTGTTATTGTCGGTTTATTTCTCGATGGAAATTCATTTGCATATATGAAGTATGCCCGGTTTTTTTTCAGTTGGCTTTGACCCCAAATCGCAGATCTGCTTTTTATTTTGATTTTTCACTTGACTGGCCACATACATATGTTTGTTCAAACATATTAACAAATAAGTCAGTTCAAATGAAAAGCAGATGGACTGATTTATTTTTGAACAAAGTTTTTATTGTTAAATTTTTTTTCAATGTTTAAAAACGGATTTGTTTATGCAAAAAGAAAAATACAACGAAGAAAATTGTTTATTTATTTTTTTTTTTTTCAATTTCAGTGTTTGGTTTGGATTCGCCGTTATCGCTATTTCCGCCCGGAATGGATCCCGGCAAATTATACAATCCGCTAATGGAAATGTCCGATCCACGTTCAATGCATCCGCATCCGCATGGACCGTATTTGAAAAAGAAAAACAAATGTAAGTTTAACTCAATGCAATTGATAAAATATTCAAAAATTTTGGACGAAGATAAGAGGGGAGCCGGATGGAATACTTAACCTGCCCACGTAAAACGTATGCATTTATGCGTATCGAATTTCATTTGAAATGCTGCAAATGATAAATCGAAATCATTTTAAACTCCATTTCAAGTGAATAATATGATTCTATTCCACAAACGGGAATAAGAAAAGTGCAAGAAGAAAAAAAAGATATCAATATGTAATTGATTTAAACTGTGTGCCATATGCATTGTGTACATTGTGCATATAAGATCCCATGAATCGGTCAAATTGAGTGCTTTCCCAATCGATTTGCTTGCGTTCATTATATCGTGATGGATTCGAATGATATTAAATTTTTTCATCAAGTGTACGAAGAAGACATGAAAGAGAACACTGCACACTGCACACTTCACACCGATTCAATCGAATACCTCTATTCGGCATCGTGTTGTGTACACAGTACACAGCCAAAGCCTGAGAATATCGACGAATCGTTTGTTATTGTTGTTGCCGTTTAGTTTATTTATCAATTATCGTTTTTCCTCATTACATGTGCGATGTGCACACATAGTTCTGGAGTGCGGATCGAATGAGGATTTGGACTTTGTGCCATTCCATCTTCATCCATTTTACTTTTCCGCCATCCTCAATGATGGAACAAGTATTGATTTTAAGTGTCGTCGTTGTCGTTGTCATTATCGTTGTTAGTTATTTCAACAACTCTTTCCCAGTCTACTATACATCAATGCAAATTTTTTTATCGTGTATGAGGAGTTCTCAGAATGATCCCTATTGATTTTGAAGGTATGAGACCTCATACATTTTTTTTATGGCTACTACACACAGACGAATTGAGTAGTTTTTTTCAAACGTCAACTTATACTTAACCGATATCTACACAAAAATTCAATTTTTTGTATAGAAGATTGTCAAAGACGGGGCAAATACATTCATATTTGACGAATGACAGTGGAATATTCTATACAAGAATGTGGATTTTTGTGTAGATATTGGCTAGGTATACGTTGATGTTTGAAAAAAACTACTCAGTCTGTCTGTGTGTACAGTGTACCCTATGATTTCTTTTTCTGAAAATTTTTTGAATTTTTTTTTTCGAGTTTTTTTTCTCGTCAATCGATTGAAAACTGTTTAAAACGCGTAGAAAAACAATTTTTCCCCTAAAAAATTCTTTTTTGCCCAAGGGTCACTTGGTAAAGGGTTTAAAAAAGAAAACATCATTCAATTCAGCAACTATTAAAAAAACATGAAAACAATGCGGAAAAGTATGTTTTAATCCATAAAACCATTTAATTTTTTCTTCTGTTGTTAAAAACAATGCATAATACATTCAGCCGATGTGGCACTTATTCCGTTCCATTTTTTCTCTTTGTTCTTTCCATTTATTTGCCTGGTTTTCCATTTTGTTTCTTCTTCATGTTTCACAATGCGAGAGAGAGCGAGAGAGGGAGCATTGATGTCGTAATTATAATGAAATCATTGGCGATTTCCACCAAAATTGAATGAACGAAAGGACCTCTGCGATCAGAGTTTATTTCATAATGACTATTCGATCGGCCGTTAATCTTAACACCAAAACTAACAGCCAATGTTCTTTTTCTTTTTTTCGAATTTACAGTGAGTCGACCAAAAGGTCAGCATTCCGCTCCTCGCGGTGGTCCACCACGTTCATGGACAAATGCTGAACTAACCGAAGCATTGCATCATGTTTGGAATAAAAAGATGACAACCAGCCAGGCGTCTCGACTTTTTGGCATACCATATAATTCGTTGCTAATGTATGTCCGTGGTAAATATGGTAAAAGTTTGAATTTAGAACAATTGCGTAAGGGTTGCATCAGCGGTCCACCAATTGAGTTACTAACAATGGGTTTGGGTGCAGCGCACACCAACAACAATGGTGCACCATCATCAAAAAGTGGACTAAATTCCAATCGAACAAACAAAGAACTCAAGGAATTGGATGAAAATCATCGTCATGAACGTGAACGTGAACGTGAACGTGAACATAGTGGCGGCCGTGCAAGTAGTTCAAATTTACTAAAACGAAGTACATCATCCGAACCGGATTTATTATCAAATCCAAGTGCAATGTTCAATCCATTTCCGCCTGGATTTTATTCAGATTTTGCGGCTGGTTTTCCCGGTTTACCGCTTAGTATGTTAAATTTATTACCACCCGATCGTCATCCACCGATGCACGGTATGCAAATCGATGAAGATTGTAAAAGTGATCGCTCAAAGCAATCACTTGAAGATGAATATCCATTGTCGCAGCCATTGGCATTGAATCGAGACGATCGACGCGAGCTCCTCCAACAAAATGGACAGGATTAGAAGGATCGACGTCGATTCTACCGAATTGTTTGGATTCTACGATCCAAATAGACAAAACGAAAGGAGAAAAAAAAACGGAACTGTTGCGGATATATTGCGTGAAAACCGTGGAACTAAAAAAAAAACAACAACCCAACCAAACTATATTTCATAGAAAACAAACGAACACAAGTGATTAAGGCCAATCTTTTTTTCTATTTATATGAAATTTAAATATAATTATTTAATGGAAATAGAAGATGAAAAAATAACGTTATACATTTAGGTTTAAGGTTTAAGACAAACATTTGCAATAATAATGTTTGTTGTGGTGTGTGTAATAAAAAGTTTAAACATTTTTATGAAAAACAAAATTTGATTCAGAAAAACATGCGGAAAAATGAAAAAAAAAAAAAAATAATATAACATTAAAACCGATGTTGTTATTTTACGGAAATCGAAAAATAATTTTGCTCAATAAGCGAAAATAATTATGAATCGATTCGATTCCGTGATTGAAATGGGCAGTGATGCATTCGATGCATTTTCTTTGGTCCCTTTCAATACACCTTCAAAGACGGACTAATCCTTTTTCAAATTGAATGAATTCGAATTTCGAAAAGCGAAAAATTGATTTATTTGATGATCAATGAAAACATTCCAATCATTCGAATTCCATTTACAGAATGAAGATGAAAAGAATTCTTTTGGTTCTTTTCAACCAATTCATTAATGTAAATAAGTAATCAAATTCGAGATTTGTATTCGATACAAAATCACTGCAACAAGAACACATTTAACATATATAACAGTAGTTGAAAAAAAAAAACGGAATCTAAGCAAAAACACACAAACACACACACCTAAAAATTAATGAACAAACACTGCGAGCAAATCCTAGTTTTAAGAATTGAATTGAATCAAACTTTAAGAAAAAAGAACGAAAAAAGAGTTTTTCGCTTTTCGTTAATTCTCTTATTGATTCGCACAAATATGTAAAACTGCAAAACTATTTTGAGGAGAAAAGTACAAACACTTTTCCTTTCCGTTTCAGATTGAATTGGAAAAATGATAGTTTTTTTTTTTTGACGAAGACGAAGCGATAACGATGAAAATAAAATGAATAAATAAATTTGTGCAATTGCCGAATAAAATTTGCCCAAGATGGACGAAACCGTAATTTGGTGTATCATAAAATGTATGTGAGTGTTGCGGTGCGGTGCGGCTGTTACACATTGAAATGATCAAAAATGTCAAAGCCAAAAGGTTATCGCTTCGGAATTTCGATAAAATGGAAATTATTATTGAAATTAGATAAATATTTGATAAAAATTATTAATTAATAAATAATATGAATATTGAAAATAAATATAATGATTAATGAAGATTGATAGATTCAAATGATATATAACAATATAACCATAGGCCAAACATATTGCTGTTTGCTCGGTGTTGTGGCGATGGTAGAAATGAACAAACAATTGAAAATTTGAAGAAAAAACAACAACAACAAAAATGGGAAAAGTTTCTTTTTCTTCTCATTTTGTCGCTTAGAGTTGAATTATTTTTTATTTAAATTGTAATTGAAAAAAAAAAAATTAAAAATGAAATGAACAGAAAAACGAACAAAATGGAAAATAATCATTATAACATTAACTTTCGCAGTTTAGTTAAATTTCGTTGATCGAATAAATAATAAAAAATAACGTTTCAATTCAACTTCCAATAGCACATACGATCGATTCAAAGTAAAGAGTAAATTGCAAGGGCAACAATATAAGAAAAAAAAGTGAAATCCGTTGTTAGTGAGTCATTAAAAGATGGAAAGATGTTGTCATTGGCAACGGACACTGGACACATTTACACGAAACTTTATTTTAGTGAAGAAAAACGTTAACGGGGCAATATTTTGAGTTTTCGTTAATTTCGAAAAAAAAAAATAAAAAATAAAAAAAAATATTATTCGAACAAAAACAAATTTGAATAAATAATAATATTATTTCTTTATCTGTTTTGTAAGTTTTTAATTTTTAAGATTTAATTTTCTTCGCTCAAATTGTAAATACGTGGTGGTTTTGTATTAATTTTGGATTTCTTAAATTTTATTACGACTATTGATTATTATTTGAAATGTTCAAATTTTGCAAAAACCACACAAAAATTATTCCTTATTTTCTGTTCTAATCCCAAAAAAAAAAAAAAAATGAAATCAAACGATCTCGTCTGTATCATTAATGATTTGATAGATGATGCAATTTAATATTTTATATTTATTTTTAACTTCATAGAAGAGCAATTATTTTTTTTTTTTTTTCTAAAAAAAAAAACATTCACTAAATGCGGAAGATGGCTTGATTTGTATGTACGTGTGATCACTGATCAGTCCTATAGAATCCCAAGAGTGTGTATTATTCTACGGATATATTCCGAGGATCCGATATACTGATAGACAGACAAAAGACAAAAGCCAAGGCCCTCTCCGTCATTTCACAAGTGAATTTATCATTATTTAATTGAATTTAATTCGTATTTTGTTATTTATGGCAATTTTGAACTTTGATGGCTTCGGTGACTTAAAAATGCAATTTAATTTATCACAAACTATTTAACAGTGCTTCCTACTACTTTATTTGCATTTCAACAAAATGAACCAACATCGCCCATTCCCTTCACTTCTAATTCGACTATATTTTAATTTTTTTCTTTCGTCCCATTTATTTATTGAATATTTTAGTTAAAAAAAAAATTAAATTAAATTAAATTAAATTAAATTAAATTGATAGAAATCCAATTAATTGTAAAATGATATTTTGCATTTCATTCAAAATTAATAAAATCATCAAACAAAATAAAAAAAAAAAAACAAAAAACAAAAAACAGAAACGAATGACAAAATTATGAAAATCAAAAATGATATTGACAATTTGCTTTTCAAACTCTTTCCCATCTCTAACCCCCTTGTATTGACCATTATTTTTCTTTGAAAAGAAAAAGAAAAACATTTGAACAGGTAAATAATCATGCCAAGAGCCAAATTAACCGTTTGATGGGCTGAACGGTGAACATCCACTCAATAACGTCGAATGCATATATTACAATTTTATACAATAAACACAAAACAAATACAGGGTACATTAAAAATAAATAAAATAAAACAAACAAAACGGATGAAACAAAGGAATGATTTGGAATTTGCAGATAGCATCTTAACATTAATAAAGTGTTTTACTGAAGAAGAAAAGCAAATCATAATAATAAAAAATTTAACTAGAAAATATGATAGAATCGAATATTGATGAAATGATGAGACGCTGATTTCCATATTCCCTTAAAAAAAATAACAAATAACTATTTCGAATCGCAGCAAATGTGTAAAAACTGGATATTTATTCATTCGATTCGGTTAAGTTTTAACGGAACGACATGAGTTAGGAATGGTGATGGAATTTGATCGCATTCTTCCATTTATCACAATCATACACAAACACTCTGAATATCATCGTCAATAATAGCCAAATCGTTCTCTTTCTCTCTCTTCATCTGTTCATTATTTTCTTGCTTTTTTTTCATTAAATTCCAAAATCGAAATGATGAAAAATGCCAAATTTAAGCGACATTATTTTTCCCTTTCTTAACTTTCTCACTCCATGTACACATACATACATACACTCATACGAATGAACGTTTAAATATGAATAAATATAAACAATGGCACAGGGTAATTAAAACAAACAACAACAAAAACAAAGTTAAAATAAATAATAAATTATGAAAAATGTTTTATAATCATCAATAGATGCATCTAATCGAATAACATATGTAATAGAAACAGGCGAAAAAAAAAATAGAAAGAATCGTAGTCATAAACAAGAATAGACAGTTGACGGGGAAATTTTCCATTCGAAACATTCACAGCGCCAATAATACGATAATAATGCCGAAATAGAATTTAAGAAATCCTGAAATCATCAGCAGCATTTTATTAATCACACAGTCAGTCAAATTTCAGTATTTGTTTATTGTTTATTTAAAATTTTGTTTCATTTTTTGTTCCATTTGATTTTGATACAATCCGAATCGGATGTCAATGATTTTTGCTCAAATATTCATGCGAAACGTTGAAGGGCCTGCATTGTTCCAGGCGACAACATTCGAACTATTGTGGCTACTTGATAGTTTCAAACGTTCAATTTGAATGCAATTCGAACAATTTTTGTTTTTTGTTTGAAATTTAATGCTAAATGGGGAACGAAGTAAAAATAAGAACCTTGCAAGTTAAATCCAAAGAAAAACCTGTCAAATTTACGTAAAATTAAAGAGATAAAAAAATCTTTCAACTGAAAAAACAACAACATATGATTATATTATGTAATTAATTACTTAAAAAACTTAAATAAAATCAAAGTCAAAAAAAAAAATTAATAAACAAATTTAGATGACTTGTTTTTCAACAATGAGAATGAGACGACAATGGAAAAGCAAAAAGTATTTTCCAAATTCAGCATTATTTGGAATTTATTTGATGTCAAATTCCAGGCATTTGGCATCTGTACATACGCCCCATATGCTGTACATTCATCAAATGTATAATTTTTTTTTTGATCCACGAAAAAATTCTCATTTTATATGAACTATCTATATTCGGCTTTCTGTTGAATATTTTCATTATCGATTTAATTTATGATAATTCAATGGAAATTGACAAAAATATACAAATTGAAAATCCAATAAAAACGAATTTCTCAATGCATTTGATTTTGTTTGTCCAACTTCTGAACCGAAAATAGGTCAAAACTAAACGTTTGATTGTTAAAATAGTTTTAACTAAAAAGCTCCTGCAGTAATGACCGTTGATAGGTTTGGAAACGTGCTTTTTTCCCGCGCTTCAATTCAGAATTATTCGATATTATTGATTCATAGCAAACTTCACACCGTTTTGTTGTTTGACACATCAAATTTGAATATTGCCAAACGTCTTTCCGCATTTTGTCAATTGTGTGTTGTTGTTTTCTTTTTTTGTTTTTTGATAATCGATTCGTCAACCGAATTCGATAGGCCAAAATTGTTTGTTTGTGTATTGTAAATTGATTGTTGTAGATCGGCCCGTTTATTTTGCCAGTTTTTCTTTTTTCCCATTTGTCGCTTGATTTTACAAAGTTTGTGTTAATGTTAAAAAATGGCACCAACACGCAAATCACTTTCATTTTTAACGCTTAAGCCGAATGCGGCCAAAAAATCGAAAGAAAATTCATTTTTATTCCGTTTGAGTGAACATAGTACAACAATTCAGCGACGGCAATCGATGCGAATGCCCAGTACATCGAAAATTCCAAAATCCGTGGTAAGTATTGTCCAGATCCGCGGAAAGAAGAACAAATTCAATATTTTGTTTGGGTAAAACCGATGAAAATATGCAGTATACATTATACATGACCAGGAGATGCTGGCGACATTAAATATGAATGAGTAGAATCCATACACGAATTGCAGTGATATGTTCGGAATGTCCCTTTTCAAGGTGGTCTAATGACGCAAACTTCTTTATTACACAATGCAACATAATTGAAAATTTGAAATGAAAAAAAAAAAGAAAGAAAAAAAAAACACAATAACAAATTTCTTTTATGGACATTATTAATATTTATTGGCTAAATTTAATGGGTTGTTAAAGGACTTTCTATTGGCCCATTACATGGTCAACTAATAAATACACAATAATTGAACATATGAATAAATTAATTACAAATAATCAAGTTTCAATCAGACATGAAATGGTAAATGGTGAAATGAAACGGTAATCAAAATAACATAAGATTCATTCTTTCTTAGTCTGTCGGATAGCTTTGGTAATAATAATCGATCAACGAACGGTTTTGAGAATCGATTCAAAAAATTGTGTATTCACTTTGTTGGCAAATGATCATCATCATATTTATAGTTGTCATGCAATCCAGTTTGAGACGGTATTTGTCGTAAATATTCTTATATGAATGTGAGCAAAATGCCTGCAATGACAGGCAATGAATTGAAACATACAAAAGGAAAAATATAGTCGCGAAATGATTGAAGAAGTTGAAAAAAAAAAAAATAATTGCTGAAAAGCAAACGGTAAAAAATTGGTTCGGCCAGTAAAGTAAGGGAGATAAACAAGTTCACAAACGGCAAATTGTAAAGCCAATGCAATTTATAATGTCTTCATGCCAATCGAATAGACACGTAAAAATAATCAATAGTCAATTATATTACATGTAGGCAGATGGATCCGAAACAGGTATGTTCGGCTATGTGCGATGCATTACGTTCGAGAATGCTACAACCGAATCAAGTTAAATAAGAAAAATAAAAAAATAAAAACAGGAAAAAAAACATTCCATTTCAAATAAAAACAAACGACAAACGGAGAACAACTGATTCATTCGAAACGATGCGAATTGAAAGATGTGAATTGAGTTAACGGAGGCACAAAAGGTTCCATGAATAATAATAATAATAATAATAACAATAATGCGAAAAACTCAAGATATGAATTGATGATGACGATGATCCGTAAACGCGCTATGCCTGACTCCATCGTGTGATGTGCACGATTGGTTTGAGATGCGCAAACTGTATGTGAAACTACGAAATGCGAGATGCGAGGGTTTATTACAAACATGGTTTATCTTTATCCAGCCATTTGAATGGTATGGTCCATACTAGACACACGCGTGTTTATCACACAATTCTGGGCACCAGACCAAACTGAACGAATGAAAAATATTGTCTCTTTTTAGACAGCAAAAAAAAAAAAAGAAGAAATAAATGAATAAAACAAAATAAAAAAAATTGCCATCAAAATTATAATAGAGATTTGTGGCTGTGGATTGCACCATCATCATCCAAGCGTATAGTTGTCGTGTTCGTTATTATTATTATTATTATTATAATCATTATTATTGTATCTCGAGTTTGAATTTGTTGGAACTTTGAATGATCGTTTGGATTTTTACAATCAAAGTGCCCGGTATGTTTGTGCGTGCGCATATTCGATGTTATTTATGTGGTGTGACCAGTGTTATGTTCTGAGTGTGTGTGTTTTTTTTAAAAAAAATTTCTCGTTTTGTGATCATGAAATCCTGCTGTTTGAATTCCATTAGTGGATATTGCTAACGGCCATTCATTCGATTTTCATCTTCATTGAACCATTTGAAATATTTTGCTGCGGTGATAGTCGATCAGTTGGTAGTTGCAGGCGATACATTATTACATTTGTTCCCTTCATTAGATTTCGTCGTTGTTCTTCGCTGTGGAAACAGCAAAAGGGAGATCATTTTTGCGTCGCATGTTCAAAGAACATTCGGATGCAGACATTTGGCCAATGTGAATTCGTGGATTCGATCGTGCTGTGCGATGAGCTGAATCAAAGTTTGTGAAAAAAAACTAAAAAATAGACCCAATAAAAAGACAATGCTGATAAATTTAGTGAGAATCAGTTTCCCATGTCCAGTAAACATCGTCATCGAATTGATTTTCCCATTCAAAATGTGTGACACATTTGGTGAAATTGAGCAACAATTGAACATGCTACATCCTCTGTTCAAGTTCGAAATGTAAAAGTCATCCAGGCATTCAACCATATCAAATAGTTTTTTCATTTTAAATTTGTGAATGATGAAATGCGTGTTTGTGGTTGCGATCGTTAATTAACCCATGGAAATATGGGTTAAATAGTTTGTCATTTGGCGATATGCCATTAGATGATATATCATTTCATAAGCACAAATGTGCCGTTTGTCAAACAATAAATAAATAGCTTAAACAATTTGGACCATTCAGAAAATTCCATTTGCTGTATTATAGCTAAACCGTAAAATCACCCGATAGATCCAACAGCAACTGTTATAATTAACAATAATATAATTTGTGTGTTTGATGAAGGCAAAGTCAAATTGCGTATAATTGTGTGCATAAAATTGTTATAATCCCAGTTGGAATGTTGCATACCATTGCTAAATAAACAGTTTTGAACCTTTTTTCCTCTTTAATTTACAATCAATTTATTGTTAGCCCAACCAATAAACCTTAATCAATTGATCCGATGTTTAAAATGTGCGCGCGCTCGCAAAATGGTCCAAGCCATCGCTGAGGAAAATAGAAAATAGAAAATCGTTAAAGACAAAGTATGCAAACCCGAACAACTCAAAAACCTAACGGATCAACATTGCACTGATAATCTCATTCTCTGTGTTACACATACAGTTCATGTTTGTTTTTTTTCTTTCTTTCTTTTTC
>GL501515.1:973230-991493 GCA_000149185.1 Mayetiola destructor
GACACTGTCGACCATAGACACAACAGTCAAACATTCAAACATTACCGAAGCTTACACAAAAATCAGGTGTACTCAATGTTGAACATGAACAGAGCGAAACACAACCATTTGATATGATCTGTTTTATTTTCACATTTTTCTTTTAATTTTTTTTTTTTTTTTTCTTTTTGAGCGCGAGTACGGGCATTGAAATTTACCTAGAATTTCAAACAAGTTTATAGAGGAAAATGGATACTTTTTCGAATCTGATTCTATATCATCTTTCGCTGTCTCTGTCCTTCTCGGTCAAAACATTCTGTTTGTTTGTTTCTCTTTCGTTTCGCAAACACGTGCTCGCGATGCGGCTGCTTGGCTTGATAATGGTTCGCGAACCTAGCATTGGTGATTGAGTTCATGCGAAATGGGATTGGATTTCAGGTTCGAGATGACCGTAATTGAAGCTTAGTCCGTTAATGAGTTGAAAAAAAAAAATAAATAAAAAGAAGTAACATCTGGGCCATCCGAATCTAGTCTTTTATCTTTTGCCTTTATTCCGTCTTCAATTTGCATATTTTGTGATGAGAAGAGAACGCATTCATTAGACGACAATCTTATCAAATTTAGTTCAATTTGAGTGCATCGCATCCGTTTCTAAACGCAACTTTCACACACTTCGAAAGGGAATCAATTCGATGGCGACAACATGGCATAATTGACAAACTAATCATTTCTCAATGAATTCGTTGAAATCAGCAATCGTTACCAGACTTACCTCCGTGCCAAGCAGACAGAGTTCCGTTGAAAATTGAATCGTGAAAAATTGAAATTTGATTTCGAGAAACAAAAACAAACGATGGAATTGATTGATCCGATGCAACAAAGTTTACGAATGATAGACGCGCATTATTATTGTCTCAACCAAACAAACAAAAATTATGATTAAAGTGAAATTGAGACTTGGACATGTGTTTATGGTTATTTATGTGCTAAAATGAGTAAAAACACAGTTAAACGACAAAGTGATTTCATTTTGGAATGCATTTAACCGATTGAATAAATACTGCGACTGCGACTGTCACCGGCTGACAGTGTGGAAACAAAAAACGCAACAGAATAAAAAGAAGAAAAAAAAAGAAAACAAACAAACAAACAAACGAACCAGAAACACAAAGCGAAACCAATTAAACTCTGCAATTTCAACACAATGACCACAACAATGCCAAATGGAACGCAATCAACAAAACCATTGAGCCGCGTTGAACGAACAAAAAGTTTTTTAAAAGCATCGCTCATTAAAAAATGGAAAAGTTCCAAGGAACTGTTCACACGGCCATTGGCCAATTTAACAAATAATCACGATAATAACAATGTCAAAACATCCAAAAAGCGATTCGATGCAAATATTCGTTCGGAAAATTATCGAAACGGCAAGGTGTTGGATAATTTGGATGAATTTGAGCGAAATTTTTTGTTATCAGCCGGTCAAAAGATTTTGGTACGTGAATTACGAAAGAATTTTGAAAAGCCTCAATCAACATCCAACATCAGCAATGTGGCTCGATCAATGCACAATCAAAATCACACATCCAACCAAAATGACAAAATGATAACGGTTATTATGGCAAATAATAATCCATCACAAAATGATAGTAAACTAATGAATAAAAAATATTCGGATGCTTGTGTTCAAACAACGGAAAATGAATACGAAAATATAAAATCAATGGCATTCGATACAAAAGTGGCATCAATCAAAAAGAATACCACCATTCAATCACGTCATTCATTTTACAACACATATCGAACGGAATATATGCCATGCACATGGCAAAATAATAATCATTATCCATCAAATATATCATTAATATCATGCGGATTGTCTAGCCAACGCGAAAAAACACTGGAAAAAACAATAAACAAATATAAAAATTCCATGAAATCATCGTCAGCTGTTGATTTAACATCGATATCATCAACAATTTTATTGGAAACAAAGCCATCAATAACATCAAACATCGTCACCACCACCACCACCACCACCACCACCAGTAACTCAACATATACAGAAAAACCACATTACAGCAGCATTATCAATATCAGCAATACAAATTCGAGTGAAAATCTTACGAAATTGCCAATCATTGTGGATTATCACGATGATCCAGCTGATGCCATTCATAATCATCCAAAGAAAAATACACAACTCAAGCAAACACATTCAATGAAATGCATGAATTATGTAGAACAACCAATTCTTCGATTTCGTAACACAGATGATGATACAAAATCATTAAATATTACAAATGGTGTTTCGACCACATCGATGCAACAATATTATCTATGCGATAATCGTTCACAATATTTAAATTCAAATTGTTATCAATTGAATTCGAAATGTTCATCTTTGGAATTTGGTGGTTCGAATATATCGTTGTTTAGTGTGAATATGGAAACACCAAACAATAGCGAAAGCATTTGCCATAATTATGAGTTGTTATCAAATTGCCATAAACGTTCCAATAACAATAGCATTAGCATGGTTAATTTTATGAATAAACATGATGGAAATAATAATATGACAACAGCAACAGCAACATCACCAACATCAACAACAACAACAACAATGGATCCAATGGCGATGCCAGCTAATAAGCTCAGGAAATGCTTAAGCATCAATCAAATTGATTTGAATTTATTAAAAAATGAATTGGATGAATTTATCGATCGTGAACTACGCACCACACATTTTGGAAAGAATACATTGGCTCATCGACGATTACAATTGGAAAATAGCATTAAAAAGGTAAAAAACAAAAAACAAAAAAATCTATTTAATTGCATTAAATATTTTCATCGTTCCATGTGTTATATTCAAATGAACACAAAAGTGAATTTATTCAAATCATAACCGTTTCAATTCAAAAAAAAAAATAATTCAAAATTGTCCCAACACTTTGGGCGCATTCTTCAATCGAAACGGGTGAACAACATTAAAGAAAATGAGAAAAAAAAATTATGGGGTTTTAGATGAAGGAAACCTTTATCGAATAGCAATTAGAAATAAACATAACCGTAAAAATGATTTCGACCGGTTCGATCATTCCATACAGCGGTCACACACTTTGAAATGTAGTATGTAGAATGTGGATGATCGTGTCGGTATATGGAAACTTGTTTCGACGGAAAATTAAAGAGAAAAAAAAACACATTAAAACATCTATGAACAGAGAGAGCGAGAGAGAGAGAGAGAGAGAGAGAGAAAATAAAAACTAAATTTCAAAATTTTTCCAAAGCTGTCTGCATTTTTTAGTGTTTGGCGTTGGAATCATTATTATTTGTTTATTCGGTGTGCGTATTTCAGATTTAATAAATATTTCCGGCACATTCAATAAGAATCTGGTATTCGATGGCAATTGTGATGGCATTGACAATTTGTTTAAATTCATTATATTTTGTAGATAAAACGATAATTAATTCAAAATGCCAGGAAAATTGCTTTATTTCTTTAAATCGTTTCGATTTGAACGGTTTTGCATTTGGTTGTCATTGCCATTTTCTGCTCTCGTTGTTTAGTGCACAAGCGAAAGTTGTTCCGATTTTATAGTTTTTATCATTATCACATTTGGATTTGGTAATGAATTTTGCCATATGATTTTCTATTTTGTGCAATCGTCAAGCATAAAAGATCACCGTTTTTGCTTTATTTTTATTCGTCTTTCTCCAAATAGCAAAAGGGTCTCAAACATACACGTCTGCCTAACTGAAAAGGAAAAAAAGACTAAAAACAACACTGAAATAAAAATAGAAAGTAATTATACGATTTCGTTTGATTTTAACTTTGGTCATGATATGTTTCTCCGAATTCAAAATCACAATTGTCGAACGATCAAAGGCTGGTGCTATGTGATTTTTTTTTCGAAATTAAAAAAAAACACACACAAAATTTTTTCTTCAAATGCTTTCAATTCCCTGAGCTACAGATATAAGTGTGTTGAAGCCTCAAACTCTCATTCAATTAAATGTCAAACTATAAATCGGATGGAAAATGATAAAATAGAAATTATGACTCGACTCATTCCGATTCAACTTGGCTATTTATTGACATGAATGCATAAAATATAAATTTTCACCAGCACCAGAAGCCCTATTTATGTCTCTCCGAAGCCCATTTATTGCATTCATCACATTAAGTCACAATCGTCACCAGCATCATTGCATCAAAAGACTCGGCTTGGTATTGCGCATCAGGAAAATTAATTTTGGCTTTGTATGGCATCGCATCGAATCACATTGTATGGCATTACACTGCAGACCGACAATAATAATAATCAAATTTGACGAAGACGAAGAATATACATGTACAAGACCAAAATAACCAAATTGCGCAGAGGGAGCCAATATCCAAGTAAAATTATGAAATAAGGCATTTGCAATAAACGAACGGAGCCATCCACAATAAGCGAATGCGATTGACTGAACGAATTAAAGTGATCCAAACGAGAAAAGGAAATAAATTTCAGGCGAAAAAGAGCAATAACATTATGAATCGAAAATGAAGCAAACAGCACACAACGCTTAATATGCGTAATAAAGATTCGAATTTTCATCGTTATACAGACTTCAGTCGCGATTATCAACAACAAAGAATTGTGTTGAGAAATATTCTTTCGGATGAAAGATCAAAACGATCATAATATTTCAGAGTGTTTTTTTTCTCTCCCTCTCTCTCTCTCTCTCTCTCTGTCTTTGTTTATCATTTATTTTGTATTCGGGTTTTTTTCGTTCTTCGGTCGTCGCGTCGTCTTCATGTCTCTTTTGTTTTGATTTTGACTTCTATGTACTTGCATGGCCGTAGTTTTAAATTAATTGATTGCGTCTCAAGTCCAGCTCATATAGTAACATATGTACATGTTAATCGAATATATTCAGTGTGCGTTATCGACAAATTTGAATTGGACACCAACGGCATTGGTGTGTATGGTGGGTGTGTAAGTGTATGTGTGACAGTAATCGTGAATGTTTTAATATGTTTTCATCTGAATTAATATACATTAAATGTTCATTGTTCATTGGTCGGATCGAGTGTCGAAGCCAATTGCAGTTTCATATCACGTTCAGATAAAACGGTTCACATCAATATGAATATGAATATGAATATGAATATGAATATGAATTTTGAGCAGGCTTGAGCAACAAGCAGGCGTGCTGTACTCATCGAAATACCTACATGAATCGTCAATCAGCGATGCAATAACCGAAATCATAATAGTCTTTTAATACAAATTCAAAAACATCAACAGTTTGGTAATGTTGCAGCTCTTTGTTTACACATTTGACAGACATTGCCGTGTGTCGAGTGTTTAGTACAAAACAAGAGGAAAAAAATGATTAACATATGCATTAATAACATGATAATGCATTTGTATTTGATATATTTGGTTTATATATTGGGATTGTGTTGAATGCAGCACTAATAGTAACTACTGGCAACGGTTATTGCGATGATGGATATGTGTGCGGGTAATGCAATGTGTATAACACACCAAAAAGCTTCATATTCTTTCGAATAAATATTCAAAAATGGACAAACTGTATTTGTATGTTTTATGTAGTTTTTGGTTGAGGTTACCAGCCAGCCAGCCAGCCAGCCAGCCAGCTCAATGTTTCGATTATCGTATTTGCCGTCAACTCGACCGTCTACATGTATAAAATGATTTTTGTCTGCTTTTTGTTATGGTTTGTTTTCATTTATCAGTGTATTTGTGTATGTGTGCTGTTGGTTGCCCATATCGTATTATTCATACATTTGATACTTTCTCGGTCTTCGGCTGTAAGTGTAATCGCCGATGAGCAATCGTATTTTTGAGTCGTTCGCATTTAGAATTTGATTTTGCTCTTCTATCTTACATTAACTATTTTCTGTCTTCTGTCTTATGTCTTCTCTCCTTGTTCATTTCATTTTGAACTTCTTTTTTTTTTTTTTTTTTTGTTATTTCTATTGCGGCAGTGTAGAGTGTAGCAGTGAGCAGTGTATTGTCGTTAGTTCCACTTCTTCTTCTTCTTCATTCATTCGTTGTCTTCCGAATGTGCCCGTTCATTTCTTCGAAAAATTGATTTCCTCAATTCTTTCTCTAGTCCACGGCTGTAAAGTGTTTTTAATTTTTTTTTTTTTCATTCTCTCTTTTCTTTTACATGCAATGTTTTGTTGTATGTGTTTGTGTGACGTAAGACAAAATTTGTTCATGTCGAATGTCGATTATTGTATTTTATTTGGGTGTTATTCTTGTGTTTCATTCACGCTCAACTCCATTACAATGTGATTATTACAGACGGGAACACCACGTTTCATCCTGTGTCTTACGAAAAGAGAGAAAAACCAACGAAAACCGAAAATAATTATTAACAAAATAAACAAAAAATTCTTTTTGGAATCAATGAAACTTCCAAATCAGTTTTTCTGTGCGATCGTCCGGTTCGATAGTGTTTTGTGGGTCGATTGTTCTATTTGGTTTGATTAAAGTCGGTTCGGTTTAATTTGAATCCAAAATTCATTGATTATTATAATTACTATCGAAATATGTATTGTATATATATATATATATGTGTGTGTGTGTGTGTCCCGGTGAAATGAACTACAAATTAAATGGCAATCATCAAATTCATTGTATGAACTGTAACGCGCAAAGTGAAACAATTTAGTTTTCAATGTTTCTAATTGCAATTTTCTCACATTGACATTCAAAATAATAGAGAAAAATTACTCGAAAAGAACGAACGCATTCGAAAAGCAGTTAAAAAAAATGCCCATGATCAGTCAAGTGTATGGCAAAATATGAGAATCGAAATGAATAAAAGACAATCGCTCTCGAAATATTATTGTAGTATGAACACCATGAAGTAAAGTGAAAGAGATCTGTCTTTTTTTCTTTTCTTTTTTGTGCTGTGGGTGCTGTGCTGCTGTTTGCCATTTGAAGAGTTTTGTTCGCTGATTTCGAAAGGCTGGCAAGAGCGCGCGAGAGACTAAGAAGCAATAACAAAAAAAAAACCAATATATATATATATTCATTTTGAGACAGCCAGAGTGAGACTGAACGAGAATATCTACATATTTATATGGACCCAGCATTTGCATAAATTCAAAGCGCTTCGATATTATTCATCTTTTTTTTTTGTCATTCTTTTTCGTATGTTTTCTTTTTCTCATCGTAATCATCACCATCATCGTTTTCTGCGTACATGAGTGTTCGGTTTCATTGAAATAATAGAAAATTGAAAAAAAAAACATACTAAACGGCATTTGATCTTTTGATGTTGTATTTGCGTTGATCGTTGAAAAAAATCAAACATTTCACACTTTTTATCCCCCCAAAATTGGGAATTGCGATCGTAGTTGGATATCATCATTCGAGCCATCATATTGACATATGTAAAATCAGGGACAGATAGAAGAACAAACAAAGACTCCAACAGGATGAGATAAATGATGTCACTGGGCAATTCGATTTAAATGCAAACACATTTATTCAAATTTTCGATGAACGAACGATTCAAGCATCAGCACCAGCACCGATTGCCAATAATATTGGCCAGTGTTTGACAACAAACGTTTCTCGAATCTATTGTAAGCAGAAAAGAAAAGCGTACGTCACACACGCAGAGAATCGCAGTCGCTGCTCGAAAATATTTTTAAGTTTTGCTTGTTTTCCGTTGATTCATTGCGAAACCTCGAAAAATTTCGAAAAAGGACAGAAGGTGAATGTCGTTGACACAAAAAAAAGGGCTAAACCAGAGAATACAAATTTTTGCTGAAAAACAGAAAATTTCGAAGAAGAAAAAAATATACGGTTTTTTGTTGACACAACGATCACACAAATCGATCGAATTGACATAATAACAACAATTTGTTTAAGCATTGTCGATCAATCAGTTTCAATGAAATGAACGTGAGCAACAAATAAAAAAAAAAAAATAAAACAAATATCGTAACTTATAAACATCGGAACGTTTGCGAAATCGAACATAAACATCAAAACATCGAAACCAGCAAATACAAATTTGAGACAAAAAAAAAAATAAACAAAAACAAAATAAAACAAAATCAGAAACGAAAAGAGATCAAGAATTCACTCTATCTGGATGAACGTGGCTGCATAGACTAAAAATGGATATTTTAGCTCAATTAAATGCTCAATGCTAACCGAATACAATAATAACACAATTGCATTCTTAATCGAACCGAATTACGGACAGAACGAGCGCAAAAAAAAAACACAACATAAAGTATTTACAGTGAATCGAGTGAATCACACACACACGTCGTCGACAACAAAAATTCGTGTATTGTGCTGCCCGCAATGTCGATCTGAAAACACAGTTCGATTGAGTGGAATCAAATTGAATCACATTATTATAGACAACTATTGAACGATAAACATTGTCCAGTTGTCCGGCCATCGAATCAATTATTATTAATTATTATTATCATAATTATTTAAACGTATCGTTCAGTGGGCCAAATTAAATAACTCAATTTGTGTTTATTTGTGTGTGTGTGTGACAAAACGGGGTTGAAGAAAAGCAGAAAAAAAAACCGAAAAAATCAAGAAATGGATTCTTGTTTTCCGCCATTAGCTAGTTTATCGTTGCGAGGCAGTTCAAAAGCCAACAAACCAAATAAAAATCGTCATAGCACAGACGGTTCAACGCATCATCATCAAACGTCATTATTTTATCAAAATAATCATAGCAATACCGCACGCAATAATATCGACATAATGCCAAAGCTTGAAGTTTTACAAGATTTAGATTTATATTATATTCGTCAAATTGCAAATAGTCTGAAGGTAGGTTTCATTCAATCGAATCGTAAATAAAATATTAATTTGGATTAATTTCGAGAAAAGAAGGCAAGAAAAAAAAGTCCTTTAAAAACATAAATAAAATGCCCAAAAGAGAGAATACAATTTCTGGACTTTCACTTCATGTGGGGTGATTTCCGTTTCGATATGCCAATCAATATTATCAGTTGCCTATTCACTGACTCACTATTCAATTTGTGCACAATTTTGTGAATGTGTATTTATGTGTGTCGCCTGTCTGGTTGAAAAATGAAATGCATAGGAAAAATGTTGCATGCGAATATGGGTGAAAAATAAAAAGGGAAATACACAGGAAGCTAAACAGATAGAGATAACAATGGCAATAAAACAGATTCAGTTATCTCAAATTTTTTCTAACAAAAATCCCAAAATGCATCGGTATACGTATGCTTATTGTGTATATATACATATGTGTGGCTGTAAGTCGGGATTCTGATCCCATTGAATTTTTGCTTGAAACAACAATTTATTGTCTGACAGAATTATTTGTCGTCGGTCGGATAGATAGTAAATGATCCCATCCTGCTGGTTGACAACAGCCACAGCATACAAAATTCAAAACAACAATGAGTTTATATTCAGTTAGTTATTCAGAGTGAACCAAAAAAAAAAAACAATGGCCTTCTTTTACTCGAAGAAGAAAAAGAAGAGAAAAAAATGAAATAAAATAAAGCAAAAACAAATTAATAAAACAAATATCGTAACTTATAAACATCGGAACGTTTGCGAAATCGAACATAAACATCAAAACATCGAAACCAGCAAATACAAATTTGAGAACAAAAAAAAAAATAAACAAAAACAAAATAAAACAAAATCAGAAACGAAAAGAGATCAAGAATTCACTCTATCTGGATGAACGTGGCTGCATAGACTAAAAATGGATATTTTAGCTCAATTAAATGCTCAATGCTAACCGAATACAATAATAACACAATTGCATTCTTAATCGAACCGAATTACGGACAGAACGAGCGCAAAAAAAAACACAACATAAAGTATTTACAGTGAATCGAGTGAATCACACACACACGTCGTCGACAACAAAAATTCGTGTATTGTGCTGCCCGCAATGTCGATCTGAAAACACAGTTCGATTGAGTGGAATCAAATTGAATCACATTATTATAGACAACTATTGAACGATAAACATTGTCCAGTTGTCCGGCCATCGAATCAATTATTATTAATTATTATTATCATAATTATTTAAACGTATCGTTCAGTGGGCCAAATTAAATAACTCAATTTGTGTTTATTTGTGTGTGTGTGTGACAAAACGGGGTTGAAGAAAAGCAAAGAAAAAAAAACCGAAAAAATCAAGAAATGGATTCTTGTTTTCCGCCATTAGCTAGTTTATCGTTGCGAGGCAGTTCAAAAGCCAACAAACCAAATAAAAATCGTCATAGCACAGACGGTTCAACGCATCATCATCAAACGTCATTATTTTATCAAAATAATCATAGCAATACCGCACGCAATAATATCGACATAATGCCAAAGCTTGAAGTTTTACAAGATTTAGATTTATATTATATTCGTCAAATTGCAAATAGTCTGAAGGTAGGTTTCATTCAATCGAATCGTAAATAAAATATTAATTTGGATTAATTTCGAGAAAAGAAGGCAAGAAAAAAAAGTCCTTTAAAAACATAAATAAAATGCCCAAAAGAGAGAATACAATTTCTGGACTTTCACTTCATGTGGGGTGATTTCCGTTTCGATATGCCAATCAATATTATCAGTTGCCTATTCACTGACTCACTATTCAATTTGTGCACAATTTTGTGAATGTGTATTTATGTGTGTCGCCTGTCTGGTTGAAAAATGAAATGCATAGGAAAAATGTTGCATGCGAATATGGGTGAAAAATAAAAAGGGAAATACACAGGAAGCTAAACAGATAGAGATAACAATGGCAATAAAACAGATTCAGTTATCTCAAATTTTTTCTAACAAAAATCCCAAAATGCATCGGTATACGTATGCTTATTGTGTATATATACATATGTGTGGCTGTAAGTCGGGATTCTGATCCCATTGAATTTTTGCTTGAAACAACAATTTATTGTCTGACAGAATTATTTGTCGTCGGTCGGATAGATAGTAAATGATCCCATCCTGCTGGTTGACAACAGCCACAGCATACAAAATTCAAAACAACAATGAGTTTATATTCAGTTAGTTATTCAGAGTGAACCAAAAAAAAAAAAAAACAATGGCCTTCTTTTACTCGAAGAAGAAAAAGAAGAAGAAAAAAATAGAAATAAAATAAAAGCAAAAACAAATTTGCTACGAAATTTATTAATATTTTTTCATTTGGGTGAACACTAAACACAGTGAACAGTATAAATATGTGTAATGTGTACACAACCATGTTTACATTGGCCCTATTTGTTTACATTTGAATATATATTCATAGTAAAATTCATTCATATATTTGAGATATCAGCTGTTGATTCATTTATTATTCCTATTTCGTTTTCTTTTCTTTTCTTTTTCCTTTTCTTTTTCTTCTCTCTCTTTCTCTCTCACGAACACAAAACGCCCAGGAATTGGATTTAGAACAAAAAATCGATTTGGAAATCAAGATGCGAGAGGGTTCAGCCAAATTGTTGGCTGCTTGCAACAATCCAAAAGCGATTGGTTACACGGGTAATTTGTCATCCGCACAAAATACACAAATTTTAGAAGCAGCCAAAAATCTATTAACATCCAATGAACGAATGACCGCCTACATGGCCGAATTGCAACGACGCAAACGAGATCGTAATGAGCCAATTATAATGGGTAAAACGTCAGCAGCTAAGCAACAATATAAAACGACAGCAAAAATTTCGTTGAGCGAAATACGAATGCCGTTGATGTGGCGTGATACCGATCATTTTAAGAATAAAGGTGATCATCGACGGTTTGCTGTTTTTTGTTTGGTTCGCATTGGCACCGATATATTTGATACATCATTGTTGTGCCCGGTCGATCGAAGTCTCACCGATATCAGTTTCAATGATGCAATTTTATTGTAAGTTTTTCGGCGGCAAAATTCAAATCAATAAAAAAAAATCCTATTCAATGTTGTTCGTTTTTTCTTGCAGTGGCAATGTTGAGCCCGATTTTGAATTGAAGCTTGAAGTCTATGCTGTTATGATGGAAACGGATTTAACGATTGCATCAACACCGCGAAAAATTAAAAATACAATTCATAGTTCGATAAGCCGTACGGTCGGGAAACGTTTGGCGTCCACACTTAAAGATGAATTGAATAATGCCAAAATGTATGTCCATGACAAAAAAGCATCCTCCCCCAACTCGCCTCAATTTCCAGACACTTGAACATTTATTGATTTTGTGTGTTTTTATTTTTTTATTTTTGTAGAGGTCCAAAATTTGAGTTAATTGCCACGGCCAGCCTGACCTTGGCCGAAGCATCTGATTTACCGCATACACATGATTTACAGCTCACAACAAATACATCGAATTATTCATCGAACAATGTTAATAATAATCATTCAAACAACAAATTACCATTATTTGGGCATTTTTGTTGTCGTCTGGCTATTCAACCGGATTTTTTAACATCCAATTATTATGCTGGAAATTTACAATTAATTGTACCATCGACTGGTCAATTATTTGATGGTTATGCACGTTTACAAGCATACAAATTAATCATTTGGGATAAGCTGGAAACATTCGAAAGTGGTAAAGATGCCACACATTCAGTCGATATAACTAGAGATACAAAGATAAAACGTAAACCTGATACCGAATTGCTGGTATGCAATATGGAAGAGGGAACAATGATTAAATATGTATTCCGAACGAATGAAGCGATTGAGGCTGCCAATTTGGAGCTGGCTATCAAACGAGCTATACGAGAACACTTACAATGGAAACATGTTACACTCGGTACACCGATGCAATTAACATCACCCGGATCCGAACGCAATTATTTCTTGCGATCCGGACGTCATGGTTCATTGTATGATCAAGTGCCGATTCTTCGTGAGTATTTATTATTTTGTGTGAAAAAGAAAACCAAACAAAAAACAGAAGAAAAAAAAACAAAAAAAATTGGAAAATTGATATTTCAGAATCAACGGAAACGGGTACGGGCCATTCGAATGCAGACGATGCAGATAATTCGCCAAAATTACGAAATTTCCGAAGTCGAGCCAATTCATCGAGTAGCGTTAACACGGCAATCAGTGGAAATAGTGTTTCATCAATGATTAGCATTTCTAGTTCGAGACGAAGTCATTGGCCATTCGGCAAATAAGAATCCAATATTTCTGTTTGTCTCTTAACTTTACGAATCGATGAATGTTTTGGCCTGTTTTTGGGGCCGCATCACATAGTTTTTGTAATCTCAATTGTGTCTCCAATTATTTTATTGAGAAAAACTTGCGCAAATAAATAAATAATAAACGATTTTATCGTATGAAGTATGAACAGGAACTGAAACGCACCCAACAAATCCGTCTCCAGTGAGTGTGGGAGACACCCGTATTATTTGAGAATTGTAATTGAATTGTAAAACGAACTTAATTCAGAAGAAACACAAACACGCAAATTATGTTAAAAAAAAAAAATTCTTCAAAATTCTAATTTATTAACGGAGTATATTTTTTCAAGAAATTCGTTCACATTTTCTTTTTCGAAAAACAAAAAAGAAAGAAAAATTTCAAATATAATTTTAAGGTCTTAAAAAAATACGAATAAAATTATTTTCATTTACATGCAAATCGAATCGTTTAATTCCCATTGATCTTTTGATGGGGACTTTCGTTGACAATTTTACAAACGTTTATGAGCTGAAATTTAGAAAACACTAGTCACACTGTTTCGTGGACGAACATTTTTTCAACCGCACTTTCATCTCATTTTCATCATTATATTGCTCGAACATGTCCGAAAACTTGATGGACTTTGGTTACAGAGGCCAATCCATTTTTTGACATTCCTCCTAAATATTTGTGGCATTTTGTTTCACCATTTCATCGTACGGAACATTGTCATGTTTCTTTTGAATATTCATTGTGATCATTCATTTGTTGTCGTCGAGGAAAAAAACGCACCTTCAAATTTTTCGAATTCAAATGTCAAAACAATAAAATTTCAGCCGCATTGAATTTAAGACATCAAAAAAGAAAGAAGAAAAAAAAGACAAATCCAAAACACCGTCGATATGCTAGACTTTGAATTCAATTATTCCCGGCAAACTTCATTACCGACATTTTAGGTTTGTACTCATTAAGGCTAATGAACTGTCAAATCGAAAGCATCCGATATTACAATCCGTCAGTTTATGTTTAGCATTTACGTGAAGAGCATCGACACAAGAGAACAAAATAACAATAAATTTTTGTTTGTTCTTGAATTCATCATTTTGGTTCCATCGAATTTATTGTGTGTTCAGTGATTTGCTCAAAATTAGTGAAATAAACTTTTAACAAATTAACGGCAAAATGACGGCCATAATGATGGATTATGATTTTAAAATGCGAACACAAGTCGAACGCACCAAAGTTGAAGATCTTTTTGAATTTGAAGGCTGCAAAGTTGGACGTGGTACATATGGACATGTATATAAAGCCCATCGAAAAGAGGAAAATGATAAAAAAGATTATGCATTAAAGCAAATTGAAGGGACCGGCCTGTCAATGTCCGCTTGCCGTGAAATTGCTGTATGTGCCAATGCAAAATGAGCAAACCACTTTCGATAGTTTATTTTTTCAAATCAAAATTTGAATGTTATTTCAATTTTTTTTCTTCTTTTTTTTTCTTTTTTTTTTCAGTTATTACGTGAACTCAAGCATCCAAATGTAATTAATTTGATACGTGTGTTTTTGTCACATACCGACCGAAAAGTGTGGCTATTATTCGATTATGCTGAACATGATTTGTGGCACATCATCAAATTTCATCGGGCGGCCAAAGCAAATAAAAAACCAGTTATGGTGCCAAAGGGCATGGTCAAGAGTTTATTGTATCAAATTTTGGATGGAATTCGATATTTACATAGCAATTGGGTGCTGCACAGAGATCTGGTAAGTTTTTGAAAATTTTCGACCACGCAAACCCAAACGACATCCATTAAAATGTTTGTGATTCATTCGATTTACAATAGAAACCGGCAAATATTCTTGTAATGGGCGAAGGAATTGAGCGTGGCCGAGTTAAAATAGCTGATATGGGATTTGCTCGTTTATTCAATGCACCACTTAAGCCGTTGGCCGATTTAGATCCAGTTGTAGTGACATTTTGGTATCGTGCACCAGAATTACTGTTGGGCGCACGGCATTATACAAAGGCCATTGACATTTGGGCCATTGGATGTATTTTTGCTGAACTATTGACATCTGAACCGATTTTTCATTGTCGACAAGAAGATATTAAAACAAGTAATCCATATCATCATGATCAACTCGATCGGATATTTAATGTGATGGGCTTTCCGCAAGACAAAGATTGGGAAGATATTCGAAAGATGCCAGAGCATCACACACTTACTAAAGACTTTAAACGTAACAAGTAAGTTTATTTATTTTTTTTCTATTGAACATATAAATGAGCTTTTTTTTTGTGTTGTTTTTTTTGTTTTTGTTTTTTTTTTTAAGTTATGCACAGTGTTCGCTAGTCAAGTATATGGAACGGCATAAAATCAAACCAGACAGCAAAGCATTCCATTTATTACAAAAACTATTGATAATGGATCCAAATAAGAGAATTACATCCGAACAAGCAATGTTAGATCCATATTTTACTGAGGAACCAGTGCCAACGAATGATGTATTTGCCGGCTATGCTATCCCATATCCAAAACGTGAATTTTTAACCGAAGACGATCAAGATGAAAATAAAGCATCGGATAAACGACAAAATCATCAAAATCAACAGCAGCAAGCACCTCAACAGCAAAACCAAACCGTAATTATTGTATATTTTGAAAATGGTGAAAAATTAAACCACTAATTTTTTCGTATTTATCGTACGATTTTAGCAACAGCAACAAATGATGCAGCAACAACAACAACAACAACAACAACAACAACAGCAACAACAACAACAACAACAAACACAAAACGTAAAAATTATTCTGAAATTTTAATAGACATTGCCCAATTGAAAACTGTTCAAAATTAATGTGAATTTAATTTTTTTCAAATTTCAGCAACAACAACAAATGATGAACATGCAACAACAAATGAACCAGCCTCCGCAATCACAACCACAAGCGGTAAATATTAACAGGATTATTTTTGATTTTACAAGAAAAATTGTTCCTGGTTCCGATGTACCTGTACAATATTATTTTATTTTCTCTCAAATTATCAGCAACAAATGATGCAGCCACAAATGGTCCAACACTCAATGGTAAGCTCATCAAAATTAAATTTTGTCGAAAAATCATAACATTCATTTATTAAAAAATTTGTATAAATTTTTCGAACAGCATGTTCCACCTCATCATCATCCACAACAAATGATGGCCAACCATCACGATAACTCAGCAAAACGAATGCGAATGCACCATCAGCAACAGGTAATTCGTGAACTCATTTGTCACCGTGACTGGCTGAAATTAAAATTGGAAATAAACAAATTTGTCTTTTGCCAAAACAGCAACAGCAACAGCAACAGCAACAACAGCATCATTCTCAAATGTATGGAAATCAACAGCCGCAACCGAATAATTTCCAACAAAGATATTAGGCTTTAGCTTATATTACGGCGAGACCGTTTTATTTTCAATTTTCTTTTTTTTTCTTTTTGGTTTCAAAGCAATTTTTCTCATAATTTTTTATATAAAAATTAAATCATTTTTCATGTAAATTAATGCAGTTCTGTGGTAAAAAGACAAAATTACCGAAAAAAGAGAGAGAAAAAAAATTATGAATTTATTAATAAAAGAATGATACGACCAGAAAATTTACAATTTAAAGAAAGATTGTTTTATTCGAAGTGAAATTAAACGATTTTTTATTTCAATAATATTCAGCCATGCCGGACCGTAAAAACATTGATAGATAACGATATGAATTCAACAATTCAATCATTATCATTCATTAATAAATTATTTAATATTGTCCAGCGTCAGCATAATACAACTTCAGTCAAGAAACAAGTTGAAAAATATAATAAATGAACAACAACAACAACAACAACAAAAAACAGGATGTTTATGGTTAATGAGCGATTATTGCAAATATTTTATTCGATGTTGAATGTATACAATGCAACAACAAACATTTCCATGACAGCTTTCGATTACAAAAGAGATAGAAAATCATAAACGAAGGCGAAATGTCAAAATTGTGCTGTCCAAAGTTACTAAAATTGAAAAATCGGTAAAATTTGTGCTTTTTGATTTCGATTTTCAAAAAATTTAAAAATTTCCATTTTAACTTTGTGCCCAATATTATTGTAAATTGATAGATTGAACTCGGAAATAGTGTTTCGTCGTGCAGTCGGCCGAGAGATTTTAGATAACAATGCGAATGAGAAACACACAACGATCATAAATTCAACATTCCAACGAAATTTTAATGCGTCGGTGTTAAATACCAACGATAAAGATGGGAGAAAATTTGAAAAATTTGGTGCTGCTTCAGGCCTGTTAATAGCTACAGCGATTGGCGGTGCGATTGCATACTACGCGTGTAAGTTGATTTTGCCTCACATTCTTCGAATGGCGATTTATTTATCCCGAAATGGTTGACCGTTTTTTTTAGATCGTAAAACAACAGCAAATTCCGTCTATGCTGAGCAAAAAATTAAATCTGAATCAACAACGAGTTTATCACCGAGTCATAAATCGGTTCGCAATGACTTGCCAACATTCTCAATGGACGATGTTTCCAAGCATAATACACTGTAGTTTATTATTATAGAATTCAATTTCGAATCAAAAAATTTTCATTAAAAATTGTTCAATCGACAATGTCATTTTAGTGAAACGGGCATTTGGGTGACCTATGGCATCGGTGTATACGACATAACGGAATTCGTGCCACAGCATCCAGGCAGTGATAAAATAATGATTGGTGCCGGTGCCTCAATTGATCCATTCTGGCATATTTATCAGCAGCACAATACGCCGGAAATTTTGAAATTATTAGAAACGTTTCGCATTGGAAATTTGTCAGCCGAAGATGAAGTGGGCACCAAAGATCTATCAGATCCATGGGCTAATGAACCAAAACGACATCCATTATTGAAACCAACATCATTGAGGCCATTTAATGCTGAACCACCTTTATCATTGCTGGTCGAACATTTTTTAACACCGGTGTATGTTCAATAATAATTACCCAAAATATTTTCATTTCTTTTCGCTTGCCATGAAGAGAGAGAGAGAGAGAGAGAGAGAGAGAGAGAGAGAGAGAGAGAGAGAGAGACGTA
>GL501515.1:1021712-1032391 GCA_000149185.1 Mayetiola destructor
TGCTGCATGTTTTGGAATTCCACTCGAAATTAAATTTGAAATATGCAAAATGGCTTGTGGTGTCGATACAACGGCATTTGATGGTGCTTCTTCGATCTCTGAATCACTATCACTTGAGTTATCGTCGCAAGAGCTGCAGCCGCTTGAGCTATCATCATCTGAATCTGAATCACTTGAAGTTTGGTCATTTAATACTTTCGTTTTATTCTGTTCTGGTTTTGATAGAATCACAGTGGCTGGCGCCTGTTCTTTTACTTGACTTGGTTGAATGTTTTTTTGGCTGGCTGGCATTCCAATGGTTCCATGGCTTGTGGTTCATCTTCTGTTTCTGAATCGCTAACCCATAGATCATTTTCAAGAATGGCTTGTTGCGGTTTTACTTGAACGACTGGCTTGACGATTTTCTCTATTTTTCTGAATGGATTCAGTTTTACAGTTGGTATGTGTCTCGATTTTAGAGTATTAACATAATTCCGTTTTTCCATTTGTGCTTTCGCTGAATCACGATCTCTTTTCAATCGATCAATTTCATTGAATAATGCAATTTTTTCTTCGTGCAATGCAATTTGTTCCGGTTTTTCAGAAAAATGAAGCCATCTCTTGTCAGCATTTCGAATGGTGTTGTCCAATTCAATCAATATATCTTTCGAAAAATATGGATTCCATTTTTCTCGCATATCAAATAGTTCGGTTTTTGTAATGTGATCGCCATTAGCGTAAGCTGAAAATACTATCTCAACAATGTGTTCATCAAAGAAACCTTTATATTCGCCACCGATCTTTGATACAATCGCTAAAATCAATTTGATGATTAGCATCTTTGATTTATTATCAACCATATCGGCTTGTGCTCGAATGGCCTCAGCAATTTCATCTTTATACGATAAATCTTCAAATGCTAAAGATTTTAATTCCAAAATCAAATAGTGCTGCTGATTCAAATCTTTAGTTTTGAAATATTGCAAGTTATTCAATGAGCGTTTGAAGACGGCAACGATGTTTCGGTTGATTTGATCCATATTCGAAGCAATTAATTGATGAATAAAACAATTTTTCTGAACGAAAATCCCTTTGATGAGTTTTGCTCCGAAAATTGATGTGAAATGTGCACAGTATTCTCGCTATTAATCTCTGAAATTCAGTTGTTAGCAGTTTGGCGATCACAATAGGACTGAGGAATGACTCATTGAGCTCCTTCCAAATGGTTTCAAGTGGAAATATCTTGGCCTCAATTACTTGGTTCATATTTAGTATTTTTGCAACCACAAACAAAGTAAAAATTTATAACCCCAAATTTTGGTTGTTTATAACTCAGGTACGGTAACCTCTGTAATAAAAATGAATATTCATTTTATAGTTGACTAAATCCAATCGAAAGAAAGGCTAAGCCAATGATCCTTTCCGAATATCTGCCGAATATTGGTTGGTCCGTATGGTCATTAGATGTGTGTCAGATCAACAAAGGCGTATCGCTATCTCTGAATTCCACTCTGCCTGAAATTGATCAAGCGTCAAAAAGTGCCTGGAAGCAACATATTTATGAGTCAACCCCGAATACTTTTCAGACAAATCGTAACTTTCTTTCCTATTTATTTGGACTATGATCAACTTACGGAAAAATTCCCAGCTTTGCATTTTGCAGAGTTTTACATGTTCTTCACTTTTATTACATGTTCTCTTTTAATAGTCTTCAGGTAACTGTACCCGAGTCATAAACAACCTAATTTCGTGGCAATAATTTTTTGTCTGCTTTGCGGTTACTTTGTGGTTGCTTCTGTATAAAATTCATCGACAACAGATTTTTAGGATTTTTTTCTAATCTTAATCATAAACTAAACACATGGGTCCCCCAAAACGATATACTTTTGCCACGTGTTCCTGGGGCCCATACGAACAAAAAATGTATTAAGATAAGTTTTTTTCCGCTTTGAACAATTATAATTATTCAGCCAAATAATTATTTGGGTTCAAAGTTTTTATTATTTTTTGGATCTGTATCCTTTTGTGCTGGAATGAATGAATTTAAGATTTTGAATATGGAAAAACGTCGTCAAGATTATGTTTATACTCCGAAACCGAGACAATAACCAGTTGCCAATCGGAATCCAGTTGAATAAGAAGAAAAAGTGGTCAAGCCAAATGCTCTCTCTTTAGGCTCAAGAACCTATTGAAATCGATTGGTTCTATCAATCCAAGTAACATTTTGAAAAATCCCGCCTCTGCTGCATCTCAATCGAAATGTCAAAGCAGCTGTGAAGTGTCACATTTGCAAAAATGCTTATTATTATTGTTATTATTATTATTTGTCATTCATAGCGCTAAAACAGCCATTATTGGTTTCGATCGAGGTGGAGGAGAAGTAAAAATTTCTATTTGAGGTTTATCGAAAAATGTCGACATTAAGCGAGGCTGAGCTAGCACGAATTGCACGTAATCGTGAAAAAGCACAACATTTACGGTCAGCCAAACTGTGTCAACATCCATATTCACGGTCAGCAAATGATGCGACCGATGATAAAACAATAAGTCAATCAACAAACAAAAGGTAAATTTATCCGAATGGGATCAATATCGATTGTTTCTTTAGAATAATTATTTTTTTTTCACTGGGATTTCTATTCAGTGCGGTTCGTACAACAAAGTTAATTGACAGCGGTGGTGGTTTTCTGATTGAACAAGAAGTTATCTCGAAACCAACAAATGGTGTGACAGCGGACGCTACTTCAGCGGAAGAGAATATCGTTGATGACATTCTACCATTACCGATAACATATGAAACATGTTTGGAATGCAACGATCAATTCACCGAATCGTATTTAATGAAAAATTTCGATTATTGTGTGTGCGATAGGTGTCGTGATACCGATGATAAACATTCATTGATCACACGTACCGAAGCAAAAAATGAATATCTAATGAAAGACTGTGATTTTGATAAGCGTGAGCCGCCGCTCAAGTGCATCATTCGAAAGAATCCACACAATGTTCGTTGGGGCGAAATGAAATTATATTTGCATTTGCAGGTTGAAAAACGAGCACTGGAAATTTGGTGGGATTTTTTTTTCGGATATAACCATTGGAAATATTTCATTTGAAATTTACGATTTACAATTTACAGGGGTTCGGAAGAACGATTGATGGAAGAGCGTGAATTGCGCGATGAAAAACGCGATAAAGCCAAATTGAAAAAATACAACAAAAATATGAAAGAATTGCGAATGGAAATGCGAAGCAGTTTATATGATCGTACAACAAAAGCGGCCCATACGCATGAATACGGTGACGAGACATATCATGAAGATGAGGATAATTATACGCATGTTTGCACCATTTGTGGTTTCGTTGAAACATTCGAGAAAATGTAAAAGTGTCCTTAAATTCAGTATTCAGTATTGCATGAGAAACACATTCATAATCATTCATCACATCCATTCAGTTGGTCCGGTTTTTTTAAAAAAAAATTTACATTCAGTTTTTTTTCTACGTTGTCCAGCATCATAAAATCAATTTAAAAAAAAAAATAGCGAAATAATCATAAATAAATATTTAAAAAAAAAAAGGATTCTTTTTTTGTTTTTCCTTTTTATATATCCGTTTGCTCGTTATTTTGGTGTAGAAATCGTGTGAATGTATTTGTGTTCGTTGCTCATCATAAGAGTCGGTAACGCAGATCTGTCAAAATAACCAAACACAAGTTTTGGTTTGTCATTTCATTTACCACGTGCTCAACATTTTTACTTCGATACAAACAATCGAAAAGTCATCATTCCAACCAGAAGTTGAAACTTGTTATTGAATTTAACGATAAACAAAAATGTTGGCCGAAATGGAAGAAGATCAAATTGACCAAGATCCATCGGTTGTGAATTTCATTCCATGCATTCGTTTTGTAAAACGTGGTGTTGCAAAGGAACAACCCGAAAAGGTGGCCCTAACACGAGAAGATTTAATTCGAGTTATTGATGAAACAAGACAACAATTGGGGTAAGTAATCAAACTTTGGATTTACCAGTCTAGTCTGGTAATATTATGTATTGTTCATTCATTGTGCAGTACGGCTCGCGGAACCGGTGATGATGATGACTCTGATAACAATGATGCAGACATGGAAGATAATAATCAAGAAAATACAAATGCAAATCCAAACGATGAATTCAATTTCGAAAATTATGACCAAGAAGGTGAATCAAATTTGAAGGGGGGAGGGGGGGGACAATTCTTTTTTAACCATAAAATGGACTTGCTTAACATATAATTTAATTTATTTCAGACGATACTCGAGTGGCCGCAATCAGTGATATAGCCCAATATGAACCAGACGAACATATCAGCGATGGTGACGATTCCGAAGCTGAAGATGATTTAATAAAACCAACCGATAATCTTTTGTTGGTCGGTCATGTTGACGATGATGCATCTTCACTTGAAGTTTATGTATACAATGAAACAGAGAATAGTTTTTATGTTCATCATGATTTTTTGCTGCCAAGTTTTCCATTATGTATTGAATGGATGAATTATGATCCAGAGAGCAAAGATCCCGGTAATATGTGTGCTATTGGTTGCATTGAACCGATCGTTACCATTTGGGATTTGGATATACAGGATTCATTGGAGCCAGCATTCAAGCTTGGCACCAAAGCTAATCGTAAAAAAGGCATCGCACAATCTGGACACACTGATGCCGTTTTGGATTTGTCTTGGAATACACATTTTCCGTATGTACACTGTTTTTGTGAATTTTCTGTCTGGATTTTTGGTATTTATTGTTTGTTTGTTTGTTTGTTTGTTTTTTTTTGCGCATACATTTAGGCACATTTTGGCAAGTGGGGGAGTAGATCAGTCGGTGATCTTATGGGACTTAGATGAACAAACACCACACACTACAATTCGTGCATTCGAAGAAAAAGTTCAATCGTTAAAATTCCATCCATCGGAAGCGCAGTACCTTTTGACCGGTAGCTGTGATGGCATTGTTAAGCTATTCGATTGCCGTGATCCGAGTGCAATCGATACAAGCTTTAAACGATGGACATTCGCAAATACAGAAGTTGAACGTGTTTTATGGGATCCACATAGTGGAAATCATTATTTTGTTGGCCTGCATAATGGTGCCGTGCATTATTGCGATATTCGATCGGAAGGTGTGAGTCTATGGCATATGGAAGCCCATAGCGATGAAATAAGCGGTATTATTGTAAATCATCAGAAAGCTGGTGTGGTAACAACTACTTCAGCCGATGGCATTATGAAAATATGGCGATATAATGCAACAACAGCTGCACCGACTCTCATCTATGAAAATGAAATTGGAATCGGACGCATTCAATGCGCTGACATTTCACCAGATAACGGTTTTACTGTGGCTGTTGGTGGCGATAATAAACAAAAACAGCTTCGAGTTATCGATATCAATGATTTTGAAGTTGTTCGGAAAACTTTAGCCGCAAGCGGCTAAACAATTGAAAGCAAATCCATTAGTTTTGTTTTAAGGTTGAAATTGTTGAAAATTTAGAATCGGAAATTTCATGGAATAAAAAGAAAAATGTATGCATTTCTTTAAATTCGAAGGTTCATTTTAAGTGTATTTATTTTGATGTTTGAGACATTTTTCTTCTTCTTCTTCTTTTATTATTTTCGAACAAAGATTGAGCCAAGACAAAGAAGAATACATTTTATTTGCAATTGGAATTTTATGTCATAAATGTTTTTTTTTTTTTTTGTTTGGATGAGAGCATGTTTAAATCGTATTTCGAAATCATATAATATGATTGATTGTCGGTTAAGATGATGGATCCACTCAAGCAATGATTTTATCGTAGGACGGCGGTAATGTCTCGTCCATTTGTTTCAAAATCGCAATATGATAAGGTGGTGGACTGGATGATATTTGATCGGGTATTGGAATATTTATCTGCAACAAATCACAAAAATAAATTAATAAAAATTTATCTTTGTCGGAAAATGGATTCCTTTGTCAGAATGATAATAATAATAATTACATGTATTTCCTGTTGTTCCATTCGATCAATTTGTTCGATATTTGGAATATTGGTGGCAATTGTATTCAATTGCGAATGTGAAAAACTCAAATTTCGTGGGCGTCGACATAATGAAACTGTACATGCAGCCACAAAAAAAGTCGCGCTGAACGCACAAAAAAGTAGAATCTCCAAACCGCTTCCTTGGAATGCTTTTTGATATTGAAACGAAATAAAGGGAGAAAAATATCAACAATTATTCAAGTATATATTTCTGTATTTTATAATCGTAAGAGACAAGATGCCAATGGAATGCGCCTTTGAATTATCGATTGGTTGAATTTTTTTCTTTTATTCTTTTTCTGAAACACAACGAAGCCATAGACATTGAAAAGTAAACATTATATTGATTGTATGTATGTATTGTATAATTTCCTTACCAACAAGAAAAATTGTGGCCAGCACTAATGCTGCCCACATACCACATTTTAAATGGCTTGGGATCGTTTGTGATTCATCTGAATGTATATCATCCGAAACACTGGGTCCGGGCTGTAATCCATGTAGGCCCAATGTACCTTGTTCCAATGCTATTTGCTGCTCACTTTTGGGGATTAAAAAAGAACATGTCAAGTTTTGGATTGTTTTGCCTAAGAAATGGCAACCGATTGAAATGATGCTCTCTGAAGTGGTAAAATACTTTAAAAGTGCTATATTCATGGAACAAGCAGGGCAGGCAAGCCAAACAGCGGCACCAAACGAGGTGGCTGGCCTGCCCCGCCTGCTTGTCACTCATCATTTTATTCAAAATTTAGAAACCATTTCTCAAAAGGAAAAAAAAACAATTTCGATTATTGCCTTGAAAAAAAAAAATTCAAGTAAAATGTTTGGAAAATGAAGGAGAAAAGAGTGACTAGTGACTAACTATTGTTGAATCATTGAATAATCCGTGGGGTCTCTATAGTTTTGTGGTCGTGTTTCGTGGTGCATGTGCATAGGACGTGGCACATGATGTTGTACCTCTGTGAATCACAGTTGAAAAAAAAATATTGAAATTGAAAAAATTGTTTTCATTTTTCGGTTTGGAATTGGATTATCGGTTGAAAAGTTACCTGGATGACGATATGAACGATTTGCACCACTACGATGTGATCGATAAACATATGGCCGTGTATCGACTGTTTGAAGCGATCGATGGACAGGCGGTATTATTGCCTTTCGAATACGACGAGGCGGATGATAAAAATTATAACCAGTGCTAACACTATACATTCGCCACCGCAAGCCCAACAAAAATGAAATTTTGTCAATTTCAATTCTACTAAAAAATAAAAATGTAACACTTACTTTCCACCCCGGTTTCGTCCAAAGCTACATGACTGTGACCGTTTATCAATCCAAAAATGCATCCCTTGCCACAGAGTCGACGTTCGAGCTCAGACCAATCACTGGTTTTGGATCGATTCTTATTTGACTTTCGATTTCCTTTTGATTTTCGTTCGATTCAATTTTTCAAATATTATTTAAAACTTGGAATCTATTTGCCTTTTGATATATACAAATGTGATGCCATTTTGGTATTTTGTCATTTGTTGTTGAATACAGAATTCTATCACTTTTATAGACAGTATAATATATCCAATGAAATGAGTTTATGTGCTTTGATTTGGTTGATATTTTTTGTGATCGGTACGAATATTTCGTCGATATATTGGCATGTGTTTTAATTATTTTGCATTACTCCTTTCATGTTGTTGATGTGACGACCGAAGAATTTAATAATGTTTGAGTCGAGCTGAGGAAAGTATTTTACTCGTTTATTTATTCATTTGTTTGTTTCGTTTTGGTTTTTTGGAATGCTGAGCAAGCAAGGGAAGATCTCCCTCTAAATCATCAGTTGAGCATTTAAATTTTTTGCAACAATTTTCTATCCAAATATCACTAAAATCATCATTCAACGAACAAATGATATCGTTGGTCCAATGAATTCCTTTCATTCAACAACAAACGAAAAACTAATAACCGAGAAAAGGAAAATTAACGAAACGATATTTCATTACGAAATCGAATGGTCAATGGCGAATACACAATACAAACACACGCACACACATGCACACACACACACACACACACACACATCGTTTACCTCATTCGTCCTAATTGCAAATACACAAAACATTAATTAAAATTTCGATGTTGGATGCTCTTTGTTCACAATTTTGCCTGTGTCACTCTTTGTCACCCAAATCACAACTGAATCCCTTTTTGATGATTTTCAATGGCCACTGTTTATACTACAGAGATAACGGAGCAAAATTAAAAATTTCGTTTTCGTCTGCAATCAAAAAACAACATTTTAAATCGCTTTAAATACCTGGGCTCAATTCAATCAAGCTTTTATTAGAAGAAAAGCCCAGCAAATTGTCTCCCCATTCGTCACGATTACCGAAAATATACGGAATAATTCTCTATACTTGGAAATTTTGGAATAATGAAAAGGAATTGTGTGAGACGAGCCAAGCCAACGGGCAACAAAAAATCATAATAATTATTCGATTGTGTAGGTAAGGGTTTTCTTCTTTGTTCCGTTTTTTTCCCTCATTTTTCCTATTCTCATCATTTTCAAAACATTGCAATTTATATGCCATATGATTTTGTGCGCTTTTCCATTGCGCATATTCGTCATGTCGACATGACGAAAACCGAAACACTTTTGGGAAAGAAAAAAGTTATTTTATGGAAATGTGATAAGGAACAGTTGTGTTTTCATTTCTCATGCTGTTCTATAGCATCGGAACGAAGATGAATTTTTACAATCGGAATGCCATCTGATTCGTAGTAACTATCGGTGACAGAACCAAATCGCAAAATAATTGAAAAAATTGTAAATAAAAATGGAATAAAAACTGCACTGAAAAGTATGAAATTTCACCTCTATGTGTCGCAGATACTTCGAAAACGTCTCATTACTTTAAATATATTTCAAATACAGGCTCCTAGAGCTATTCAATCACTAATGCTATTCGCAGAATGCCCAGTGAACGAATATGGACAAAAATGGGCATTCCAATGGACATTCGTTGATGTTTTGTTTGCATTCAATTGGAATTTAGCTTCACACGTTTGGATGGCTGGCAAAATTTATGACAAATTATTGGAATTAAAATTGCTGATTATTTTTATTTTTATTTTTTTTTGTTATTCAGTGTTTTTGTATGCATGGCTCGAGGATGATCGGCTATTTCGATAGAAACGAGAAAATCAATCTAAAATACAAACAAGCAGAATTCGATTGTACCGAATTTAAAAAAATATGCACCACAGATCGTATGAAACTCGATGTGTTCTAAAAACACTTTTAGTTATCCATTTGATCCGAATCAAAATACAAAAACCGACATTTAGAAAAAAAAACGGATAGAAAATGTTTCAAGAAATTTTGAAAATTGATTAATATATTCCAAATTCTGGCTAAGGGGCGAAGAAGTATAGAAGATGCAAACAAATGGAAGACGAATAAGAGATATAGAAGGAAAGAAATAATTGATAAAAGCGCACAGACGAAATATGGAAAATATAGAAAAATTAATGCATAGAATATATTGTGTAAGGAGCGCTATATACAAACGTCTTATGTATTACTCTCCACTCTTCACCGACTCAGTGATAACGTTATGCCTAGTATGAACCACTACGCATACTATTAAAAATATGCCAAAAGTTTTTGCAATGGAACGAATTTTGAGCCTAAATTCAACTTTTATTTTATTAATTCGAGCTATCGATTGCATGTTAAAACATACCTACAAATAGTAATTAATTTTGTTCAAGTAGCCTAAGTAGGCACCCAAATTAATTGACGTTACTTATTAACTTGAATTTGCCAAGTAAAGAGAATCTGAAAAATTCATTCTAATGACATAAATTTAGAGTCGAAACATCTGACCGATCTGTGCATTCGTGAATTTATACGCAAGAAAAAAGGAACGATAGTTGACAAATTGTATTTTATTGAAATTTCAACAAATGTTCGAAATCGGACCTGGGAACGACCATGGATCGAGGTCGCTGCTTACTCGGGCATTCACAGACTCTCGCTGCTGCTGCTCTAGAAGCAAATTATTAAACTCGCTTGCTTCGAGTGACTTGGAGCGAGAAATTCTGTAATTCCAAAATCGATTTGCACTGGTCAGTGAATTGAGCGTGTCGGAAGTGACTCGATTTGAGTCACTTATTCTGAGTTACTTGAATTGAGCGAATTTTAACTGACTTGAGTCACTGACCAGTGCAAATCAATGATCAGGTAAGATCGCTGCTCAACCGGTTGCTCAACAACCGATTCGCTGCTTGCTCTGTTTCTCCGAATTCGGACACTGCTCGCTTGAGTCGCTCTTGCAACTCACTTGCTCCCAGGTCCGTTCGAAATTGTTTATGTATTCACAATGGTGCGGAGTCTAGCGTATTTTGCTCGAAGTATATAATACATGTGCCTGTTCCTTGGAGATCGATTTCATATAATGTCTGGTTTGTACATTCCATTCTTTGAGCTTCGTCGAACTGAAATTCAAATACAATTCTATTTTGAAAGTGCGAATTCATCAAAATAATGATGTGGATTATTATCGTTGATTATTATTTTGATTCGTTTGCTATTACGTGTATCAATAACCGCGAACATAAACAAATACATATAGTAAC
>GL501515.1:1035328-1060473 GCA_000149185.1 Mayetiola destructor
AAAATGAATATTTTTCAAATGAATATATTCAACATGATATATTCAATATTCATATTCAAAATTCAAATTATAACTTTGCCGGACTGTGGCCAAAATCTAGGATTCAGTGGATTTTGAAGGATTTTTTAGGTTTTGGAAACTTTAGGTTTTACGGATCTTTGATATTCATTTCAAAAAATTTCGAAATTTCCAAACAAATTATGTTTTCAATTCGGATCGATTGCAAAAGACGAGTTTTTGATATCACTTTAACGTTTGGTACGATCTGTGGTGCATATTTTTGAATTCGATACGATCGAATTCTGCTTGTTTTCATTAAAAATGTCATTCAAGCGCCATTCTGAAAAATAATTAAAATAAAATTCAATAAAAAATAAATAAAATAAATTTTTCGTTTTCATTAAAGACTTTCGTATTTGCATATCACGTGAAATGTTGGACGTAACAATCAATAAGAGCTTTGTGATGTTAATTAAGAATCAAAAAAAAACTTAATATTAAATGCTGAGTAAATAAAAATTTCGCCTAGTAAATAGTGAAATATAACAAAGCTATTTATTTATTTTGATGAATTGAATGACATGATGAATTGAATGACATCTAAATAAGGATATTTTTATGAAATACATATCTGCACATCTCTTTTTAATATTGCACACTTTCAATTAAATTTACATAAATCTGAATGGAAAGTGTGATTATTATTTATTGCAAAATTAATTTCTAAAAAGATTGTGAATTAGTATCAGATGATAAGGATTTTTGAAAATTATAAGACCACCCTCCACTCGTTATGATCAGATAACATGTCACAATAATGAACGTCATTATCATAATGATGCTACTCGCGTTGCTGATGCTGATGCTAATCAATTTAGTTCACATGTAATTTTACAATTAGTTCAATTAAATTGACCTTGTCGAACCTCGAAATTTTTTTTTACTTTTTTATCTCTATGACTCGACCAATCACTTCCATTGGTTGCCCAGTGATGTATAAATACATTTCAATTATGATAATTGATTGTCGGAGCACTTCGAGGAAATTGATCTCTCAGTAAATGGATATGGACCATTAAACACCTTTCAAGAATAAATAAATTTTTGTTTATCTTTATTTTTAAGCCATTTTATTTTTGATTCAGCTTAACTTAATATTAACATTGAAATAATATTAAAAATCGATTTTACAACGAATTTAACAACAGTTGAAAATGAGCTCGAACATATATATTTTGAAAGAAAAGAAAAAAACACTGGGCAAGAAATGTTATACATAATACCGAATAATATTTGGACACACACATTTGAATTAATTAATTTAAAAAGAAAAGTATAATAAGCGAAATTGGATTCGGTTCGTGGTTCTTTGCACCTGACCCCAAACTCGCTCCTCTCTCTCTCTTTCTCTCTCTCTGTTCAAATCAAAGTAACTCAAGTTGGTAGATAGGTCATCTTGCAAAATTTCTATGTGGTCGTTAATTTTCCACCCAACCAAATATCACTGAACCGAATCTAGAACCAAAACGATTTTTATTTTTTCATATACATTGTATTCTAATAAATAATTATTATTTGAATTTTTTTTTTCTTTCAATTAAAATTCATATTTGAATATATATATCTTACACCTGAAATCATGATTATTATTATTGATCCATTGGATTGCTATTCGATTCCATTGGAAATGGGCTGAAGATGGTGCTTTCGAACAAGTTTTGATGATTTTCGGATCTATTTTCCCTTTTTCATCACATTTCAATGTGATTCGATCACTGAAATCTGTCCGAAAAACCGAAACTCGGTCTGAAGTATCATTTTCATATCAGTTCCCAATTCCAATTCATTGCAAATAAGTTCAACTTTGTTTGTGAACAATAATAATAATAAAAAAAAATTGAAAAAAAAAATAATTAAATTAAAATAATCGTAAAACATATGATTGTTAAATTGTTTCAAGATTAAGGAAGCGCAATTGCTATTTCGTCAGAAAATTGGTCATTTGAATTATATCATTCATCGTGAATTTTCGCATTAAGATTTTTTTTTTTTTTAAATCATTATCGTCAATGACGATCTGTCATCAGCTGAGCCCTTCCAATGAGAGTTCAGAGATCACTTTTTAATAAACAACAATTCTCAATAATATATTTAAATATGAATAAAATCGATTGTTCTACAATCTACCGATTCGGAATTGCATAACATTCATTATTAGAATGCGTTTAATAAATTCGATTTCTTTTTAAAAAAATCAAATATCTCCCGAAAAAGTTGAATGAATTTGAATATACATGTATAACGCTATCTATCGAGACACATTCATTTATATAATTTAATAGAATGGATGTTTTGTGTGTCAAGTTTCAATGGATATTGAATTGTTCATAGCTAAAAAGCGGCTTCTGAATGTGACCGAACTCGTACATCGCCGCTTATTTCATGATGACGTTGAATTAAAGCCAAACATTGTAGCAGACATTGTGTGCTTGCAGCTGAAACGGCTTTCAACATCAAAACATCTGGATCGGTTGGACCAAGCGGGCTGACAGTATTTTCAATAGACTTTACTAAGGCAGCATTACTGGAAAAGAAAAGAAGAATCGAATTTTTAGAGATTTATTGATTTATTTATTTTTTTTTTTTTCAGTTTCTCTACAAACCATAATTCAGTATGGTGAATTTGTTGGCGTGCATTTGTATAGGCATCGGCATTTTCACGTGATGGCAATACATCCGTATGTGAGCTTATCGATGGAAAATGTTTTTTTGAAAAACGTTTTCGATGAAAATTGTGCTTAATTGCCGATATTTGCGTATTATGCGTTTCAGCGATGCTACGCAAACCATCGACCCATACTTGACGCCCTTGTGCATTTGCGGCCCGAATTTTTAATGTGTCACCCGATGCACAAACAATTGTAAACGTTCGAGAATCTTCGTCGCTTGGATGAACTGTTGCACCGGCTAAGTGCTCCTGTTCAGTGCACAACATCGCACCAAAAAAAAAACAATTTTTTTTTTTTGAAATTTACCTAATTGCGGCATTTAAATGATTAAAACTGACCTGCCATCTCGGTGAACCGCTGATATAATTCGATGTTGACATATTGATGGGATCGGCGCTAAATACACTGTTGGTGCTAGCTGTTTCAAAATCGAATACAGAACGCGATGCACTCGCAGCGCTCGGTGAATCGACGGCAATATTCGATGATGATTGAGAGGACGACCAATTTGTTGATGGCAAATAATATTTCAGGGTGCCAGTTTGGGCATCGACAACAAACCATCTATTTTGCCACCCTGTGCAATGGATCACAGTGAAATAAAAACGAAAACATACATCAATACAGAAAAATAAATCTAATTAAAGTTTTTTTTTTTCGTTTTGCCGCTCGTTGCTTTAAAACTATTGGCAACTGTGAATTAAGTACACTTTGTTTGCACTTTGTATGCATCCATATTGAAAACAATAGCTATTCATTAACGAGCGTGCGATCGAATGCACAGTGCAACTCGGTGTATTTTCTTCATAATTTTTATTTTTGTAAAACATTTTTATGACTGAGAATATTACGCTCTGATAATAATGCCACTACGTGATCGTTTAGTCATTTTTTTCCCTCAAATATTAACTCATCGCTCAATTTATTTGCTGTTTACTATTGTCTAGTCATTTGAAATAATTTCTTCGCATTGATCCAATGAAGATAAAAATAGCCCTGTAATATGTGTACTTTTAATGTGGGCTCAGAGACAATTGGCCGAGATTTTTTTCGAGATAATTTTGAGAAGGTTTTTTTTTCTTTTTCAATCTGCTTCAGGATTCCGGCTGATTCAAACTGAAATGCCTGCACCAGAACATATTCTCAAATCAAAGCGTTAATTCATTTTGCATTCTCCGCTCGTCGTTGCCCGTTGCAATATAATTATAATTAATTTTGCAATTTAATTATTATTATGCAATTATTATTTATTGATGAGTCAAAATGACTCGTGAAAATGATTCAACCACAAAAGGCAAACCAGAATGAATTTCATTATGGAGGTGAAAAGGCCCGACATTATTTTAATCAATTCGAATTATCAATTTAAATTTATATTTTGTATATTTACCTTTGACAACATTCGTATATTTCAGCATCATTTGGCCATTGAGCTGTTGACGTGAACTACTTTTTGGCAAATTCGTGTCCATGGCCTTAGCTTCGTCTTTGGTTTTATGGCGTGATTTTTTGCGTAATATTTTCCGAATAATGTTGGAAATGTTTGGTTATTTTGATTGCAAAATGAAAAGTGAAAGGAAAATAGAATCCAACAAAAAGAAGAAGAAGAAAAACGAAGAAAAAGACCGTATCGTCGGATGACTTGAATAGACCACAAAAGGCGAATTCTTAATTACAGCCCAGATTTATTGTGTTTAGTTTGTTTTGTATGCTTTAAAGACGATAAATCATTTAATGAAATTTGATAAAAATTCCAGGAGTTATGTTACGTTCTTTTGCGCGATTACTGAATATCGTCGTATCGCGTATCGGTCGGACACAAACAAAACACGCGAATACACACCGAACACGAATTATTCAAATTATGAAAACAAAACAAACGACGCACACACACACACACACAAATAACAAATCGAACAAACGTGATTTTGTGTTTATGTTGTGTCACCCACCCGAATCGTACGGATTTGGGCTGATTTGGGCTGATTTGAACCGAAGGTTCAAACACTTTTTATTTAGCGTACTACGTGTACCAGCTGATAGTTTCAATATTAAATTTAATTCATTCATTTATTCATTCATTCATAGAATAAACAGCATTAACAGCCTTAAATGAATTGATCAAGAGATAAAGAACAATCATTAAACACTTGACACTTCAATCCACTGAACAACTAAACAATATTATAAAATTGATTGGGCGCTTTGGATTTAATTTTATAATGTTATTTTAATATAGGCAATAGGTAATAGGCAAAGGAATGGTCGTCGGTCTATGGGTGCTTGATGTTTAGGTGCTCGGTGCACGATATTCAATGTTCGGTCCTCAGTCTTCGGTCGTTATTTTTTGTCAGCCTTTTTCACCGCACGTAGCTGATATGCATTTTAAAGACCGAAACTGAATCGAATTCGAATCAAAGTTGGGAAATTAAATTTTGTGTAAAGCAATGATTGATCCGTCATCAATTCGACGATAGCAACGCGAGAAAAATAAGAAAAAAAAATCAGGATATTTCGTTCTCCGATTCAGGATATTTGTAGCCGAAGAAAAAAAAACCCCGTATTTATGACAATGACAAACGAACGAATAAAATTGCCGTTCGCAGTGAGTTGATGCGATTCGATGAGAACGAGAAACACAACTACTTCGATGCGGATTTTTATTCACAATGAACAGCGAGCGAATTAAGAAAAATAAATTGAAAAAGTTGGATTTCTGTTGTTGTTTTTGTTATTGTTATTATTGTTGTTGTTGTTGTTGTTGTTGCTGGCTCTTTATTATTTGCGCTAGTAAATGTGGTGTTGCATTCCAATAAAGAAAAAAAGTTCCTTCTTTTTTCCTTTCGTCTCTATACACATTCGGTTCACTGTTCACTTTTCAGGGCATTTTTTCATCTATCGCTTCGTTTCGTTGTTTTTCGAAATTTCCACTAGAATATTTGCACATGCATTGCATTAGCACACGTATAACAAATCCACACACCATACACTTTTTCGCTATCTCACCATTTACTCAACTGCTACATTTCATTTTATTTTATTTGATTTTTTCCCCCCCCCCAATTATTTGTTGGCTTTTGTTCGTATGTAACATATATTATATGTTGCAAAAATAAATGCAGAAAAGTAAAAAAAGAAAATCGTATCCAACAAATAATTGGCACATTGGATCCAGTAGTATTCAACTATGTGTCTATGTTTATATAGCTATTGTTGGCGGCCTATGCTATAAGTTCAGCAAATTGGTTGATGTCACACTCAACTGGCCTCCATGTTCGATTTGATAATTTCCCTTTATGTTTCACTTTCTTATGTAAAATACACACGCCATGACCATCAATCATTCGCATAGCTTTTCATTTGCATGTGAAGAATTTCTTTTAATGTGCCATTTGATTTACAGCTGTTTTGTTTTAATTAATGAACACATTCAGACCTTTGACGTTGGCTTCGATTAGCTAGTTAGGTCATGTGCTGAAACAATGACAACATCTAAATTTCATTTAAAATTGACGAATTGATTACCACATAAAACCTGTCATGCCCAATTCAATTTGCGTTCACAATAATATTTTTTTTTTTCTTTTTTTAAATTGTTTCCAAACACATTTAATCCAAATTCGGTGCACGATTCAAGATAACATTAAAATTGACATTTTCAGCGTACACACAACGCACCCGGTTATGCTGCTTTCGTCTCTGAATAACAATTAAAATTTCAATGTTTTTATAACTTTTTTTTTCTTTTTCATTGAAGGCGTTATTGAATAAAGTTCACACACTATCGAACTTTTGTCAACCACATTCAAAATTTGGTTTAAACAAAATTTCATCCTAAATAACCATGAACAACGTTTTACAACTTTTCTTTTCATTCCATTTCCTATGTTTCAATCATAAATTTCATTTATTCCACAGCGAATTTGATAACATTTTATTCGATGTTTTCGCTGTTATTTGTTTGTTATTATTCGTTCGTTTTGCGGATTCTCGTTTGGCATTGTTTCGTTCCTTTTCTTCTTCTTGTTCTTTTCTTCTTTTTATTTTATTTTAATTGTTTTTTTGGTTTGTTTTGTTTTGTGTGTCGTGACCATTTCGTATTTGCATTCATTTGATTCAAATGTGTGTTTATTTAACTATGACCACATTGAACATTCTTTGACAACTCAACAAACTCTCAAAATCAACAAACATACATACACACACACACACACACATCAAAGTATCGTTATATTCGCTGTCATTACGTATTACGTACCGTCCAACAGCAATGTATGGTTACAACTAAATGCGTGCTCTGTGTTCACAAATGAAGCGAATACCGAAACCGAAGATGATGTGGTTGGTGTATTTGACTTTATGAGTATACGCCGTTCGTCCGGTGTATGTGTGAAAAAAAATGGAGATTGTAATAGTAGAGAGCGCTACATTGGAACATTAAATAAAACGGTTACAGTGCACCACTAAACAAAATTCATTATTTGATGCGAATATCGAATTGGATTTGTTTGTACGTTTTAAAACAAACGAAACTTTGCATATTGTGTATGTTCAAACATCGATCGCACAGTCTGTCAGTTGCACTGTTTCGGTTTTAAGTGAGACAAGGATGAAAGAATAACTTAGTTTTTTTTCGTCTTTTTTTGCTGCATTAACATAATTTACATCACTTTTGTGTGTTCCTTTGTATTCACAATCACTTTGATTCTCATCCCGTAATAGATGAACCGTTAACATTGAGCAAATGGAATGACATGTGCCAAGTGTTCACATTTCAGTCAGATCATCGACAGCAATTAAAACAATATTTTCTGTTTCATTGATTGAAATTCTTCTTCTTCTTTTCTTTTCGTTTGCAAATTTTTAAACAGAAAAACCTACAAAATGGGAGTTCCATTTTTATTTCAAGCAATTGCCGAACGTTATCCCTGTCTAATGGCCAATATAACGGCTAATCAAGTAATTAAATTGATTTTTTCGAGAAGAAAACAAAAAAAATAATTAAATGAATATAAACGTGTGCTCTTGATTCAGTTACCGGACTATGGATATCTGCACATTGACATGAATTTTTTGATTCATAAAGCGGTTGATAAAAATTGCCGGCTGCCATTGGAATCGCTTGATGAACATTTTTTTGATGAATCACGTATTTTTGAACGCATTTTTCGATGGATTGAAACATTGTATCGTTTGGTGCGACCGAAAAAGATGTTGTTTTTAGCCATTGATGGTGTTGCACCACGTGCTAAATTTAATACGCAACGACAACGCCGGTAGGATTTGCAATTGCAATTGTTTTGCATGTATTTTCTTTACGTTTTGAGAACAATGCAATTGAAAACACATTTTTTTTTTTTATTTTCGGGAAGGTATCAAAAAGCCGAAGAAGGGACGTCAGAATTTGATCCGAATTGCATTTCACCGGGAACCGAATTCATGATAAAACTGGACCATACATTGAATGGTTTTGTCAAAAATAAGGTTAAATTTGATCGAAGCTGGCAAAATTGTGACATTTTAGTCAGCGGACCGAATGTAAGTTTTGTTTTTCATAGCCCAAAAATTTGATTAAGTTTCGTGTGTTTCTCTTCACAAAAAAAAAAATGTTTCCCCTTTAACATATTTAGTGTGTCGGCGAAGGTTCGATTAAAATCATCGAATATATTCGATCACTTAGACGATCCGAATCGTATGATGAAAATGCAACCCATTGCATTTATAGTGGTGACAATGATTTTTTGAGCCTCGGCTTAGCTCTTAATGAACGATACATTTCTCTTTTGCAAGAGGTGAGGAACCCATCTCCTATTCCATTTCATTTTCCATTTTTTGTTTCAGAGTGTTTTTAGCGATTTAACACAATTTAATCGTTACCATTTTATTTATTTATTTCATCATTCAAAATAAAGTCGAAAAATAATTCACTCCGCCGGTTGGCTTCATTGTGCGTCGATGATGTCAAACATGAATTTAATGTCATGCACTTTGAAATGCTACGTGAATATCTTGAAATGGAGTTCAGCTGCTTAAAAAATCAAATAAAATTCAAATTCAACATCGATGGCATTGTTAACGATTGGGTGCTCATTTTGATGCTGTTCGGAAATGATTATATTCCAAATTTGCCAAATTTTGAGCTACGCTTTGGTACTTTAGCTATAGTTATTGATTCGTATAAAGAAGCATTGCCTCAACTTGATGGTTATATTAATGAAAATGGTTGTCTTGATATTGATCGTTTCATTCAATTCGTTGATGTATTAAAATTGAAAGATTTCGGTTTGTTCCAACGAATTCTGGATCCACCACCCGGAATGGTCAAACAAATGAGTTCCATGAGTCTAGATGACAGCCGGTCAACAACAACTGGTCAACGAGCCTCGGATTTGAATGATTTTTTCGAATTTCGTGGTGATTTTTATGAAGAAAATTTTGGCGAAATTGAACCAGCCGAACTAGAATACATTTCAAACAATTATGTCAAAACACTTCAATGGATTTTGTTCTATTATTTTCGTGGATCATGTTCATGGACCCATCATTATCCATATTTTGTTGCACCGTTTGTTACCGATTTTGCATGTACAAATCGAGAGGCCATTGTTTTTGAAGTTGACAAGCCGGTTAAACCATTCGATCATTTGATGGCCATTCTACCAAAATCAAGTTACAATTTGTTGCCGAAATGTTTTCAAGACTATATTCGGGAGGTAAGATTCCATTGGGCGATGCGTTCATCTCAATAGAGAATTATAATAATAATAATAATAATAATAATAACAAGATAAATGTATTTGAATTTAAAGCATCGAAAGGTCACCGGAATTGAACTGGTGAACAGATTTGGTGATTCATTGACGGATGAGGAGCTTAAACGTAATTCAGAACAACCGATGAAATGCTACCGATTCGAGAAAATCGGAAAAAATGTCAACGAATGGGTTCATTGCGAAACATTGGATAACAATCTCGTAAGTTTCCTGCCTGCAATAACCGTATATCGTATATCCAATTCGAAAACGAAAACAATTCAATTTCTACCTTTTAATGTAGACTATAACTGGCTCCAAACGAAAGTTCAACCGAAGTTGCCACGAACAAATTATTAATCCAAAATTTTCTACCTTAAAGTTACACGATTACAGGGTATGCGATGCAATGCTCAAGGCAGCACACATAACATGTTTATTTATTTTAAGTGATTCTTTCAGGGAGTTTTTGAGCCACTCAATAATGTTAAACAACGTCTGGTCATTAATTTACAAAACGAAACGATCGGCAATTTTCGAGAGGTTGTTAGCAAATTTTTGAATAAACCGGTTTATATAAATTGGCCACATTGTTGCGAAGCCAAAGTTTTTGGTGTTATTGATGCTGAATCGTGTCGTATGGTTGAAGATATTGAACAGCCAGTATCAGGTCTATTTAGTTCACATGTTGAATTTCTGAAGACTCGGTCAGTTTGTCATGTTCATATTTGTGTCTGTGTGTATAATTTGAATTTTATCATTCATTGACATTCTGTTGCAGGTATTCTGAGCTTGGTATCAATGTTGGCGAAATAAAAATAATCGCTTTGGTTGCACCATTGACATGTTCCGAATATAAACCAACAAATGACACTGAAAATACGTTGCATTTGACAAAAAATTGGGCAAGCGATTATGCCCTTAAGCCGGTTCCCATACAAATGCTTGTTAAATGTTATAAGCGTTTCGATACCGTAAAATATGTGGAAAAAGAGTTAAGCAAATTGCGTACAGAATATGGTGCACCAACGGTGTGCATGATCGGAAACAATACCCGATATTTTGGTGAAATGGTGACAGTGGTCGATACCAAAAATCTTAAATCAACCGGACGCTTGCATAGTAAGTCAAAATAAAAATTCGACTCATTATTTTTGTATAATTGAAAAATCGTTTGTTTTTTTTATTTCATTTTATTTGGCCGTTAAGTTTTGGGCTATGCAGATAAGGAACCAGACTTTACAAAAGCTAAAGAAGCTCATACATGCAGCAAATCGACTGCAAACAGTGACTACAGACAATTGCAAAATGTGGCCACTTCGCTTGGTATTAATGCCAAAGCGCTGTCCATTATCACCGGCAAATGTTTCGTTCTAATGACCGATCGATCGAATCCATCTGCTGAAAAAGTTCCAACAATAAATATTGGACTCCAATTCAAAGATTTCAAATCGGTAAATAGTGCTCTGAAACTTTCACTGACAATATATTGTCATTTCATGTCATTTCATGTGAGGATCCTTCTGTTTTTAGATGAATATGCTTCCAGGATATGCCAAGTGTGAAGGAAACATGTGGTTACTTTCAGATAAAGCCGTTGACGTTGTAAAGCAATATATGGAAAAATTTCCGAACATTTTTGAGCTATTGAATTGCATGGAGCGATTGTATGTGTCCGATTTCGATAAAAATAGCCAAAATGGCCCCGAATATTTGTTACAAGTACGAAAATGGCTTGCAGTACAGCCATATCAAAAGGAATCCAAAAAACCGATGGCTATGAAACAGCTATCTGAATCGGCCATAGTTGAAGTGAAAAAAGCCGTCGAAAATGCTGTAAGTTCAGTTTTCCTCAGCTGTCTAATCTAAACTAATGCCGATTTTGATTCCATTTTCAGTTTAATGATGATTCGGATACTGTCAAACTTCAAGTGAAATGGACAAACATTTTTATTCCGGATTTAAATGATATTTTTGTCATTCCGCAACCCGACGCTCAATTCAATCTTTTGGATCGTGTGGTTATCGTTCGGAGTGGATATCCGGTAGGAATATTTGTAGTTTGCTTACTTTTGAATTTAATTTATAAAAAATGAATCATTATTTTGTCCGTTTCTCGATGTATGTTGTATCCAGATGCCGGTCGGAACGAAAGGTACAGTGGTGGCTATTGAACCAAATCATGGATGTTCTGCAAATCGTTTATCCGAAAATGAGATTTTTGCATTAAACATTTTGATGGATTATCCATATAAAATCCATTCCGACAATTTAGACTTCGAACGTCACTATATATTCCGGACCCGAACCACGAACATGTTAATCAACATATCTCATCGTTAATACTCTCCATAATTTCATTGAATGGAATTTAACCCGTTTTTTTCTTTGGTCGATTTTACTCATATTATTTTGACATGAAATAAAAAAATACAATAAAATAAAAATGATCAGAAATCATTGGTCCAAATCGCTTAAACTCATATTGTTTTTCCAATTTCGAATTTCGGCGCCATTTTTATTGGCAATCTTTTCTTCTGAGTATTTGGTATTGCCTTCGATTGTAACCAACTTCATAGTGTTGTTAATGAGACGAAAAAAAAATAATGATGAAGCATGCAACGCCACCGGCAGTGGCGAACGTGTGAAGACGGTATGATAATGACAGATAAAACGGCCATGTTGGAAAAAAAACTTTCTTTTCCGGCGTACAGTCTTACAGTGCGGACCTGTGAATTATATATTAATTAAATTTGTAAGTGATTTTCGTAAATTTTCGATAAAAATTCGTCAATTTTAATTGAAAAATGCATTCAAAAGCATTTCAAGTGTGATTAGAAAATGAAATTCAAGCGATTTGATAGTGTATTCATTGGAATTTTCTTGCATTTTGAAAGAAAAAAAGAAGAATCAATGTAGACCGAAGAAAACACACATACAATTCGCGTGTTTCATTTCAGGCCATTGAAATACATTCAGTGTGTACAATATTTTTAGGTTATGTGCATATGGCTCTTAACATTGTGTTCATTTCAGTTATCGCACGTGGAACATTTTTGAATTTCATTCAATTTTTATTTTCCAATTTTTGTTTTATTCGGAAAAATTATTTTGCTGAATAACTGCTGAATTAATTGCAGTTGAGCATATAAAATCATAGCATATATTCGTCCTGAACTAAAACCATATTGTTCTAGGCACACATGTGTCGCATTGACTTTATGGTATTCAACGGGACTAAAGAAATTTTGGTTTATTATTTCCTCTGGTGGATTGTTGTTGATGCATGGGCATTCAACCTTGCAATGCCTCCATAGAATAAATCAACATTCATTTTTTTTCTCACTTTTGAATAACGATTTGATGGAAATATCATCCCTGCCATATGGTCTCAATGATTTAACAGAAATTTTCCATCTTTTTCCGTTGAAATAAATAGCACAATGGCTGAAGTTGAAGAACAACAGTTCCATAATTACGAGGATCAACCTCAGGAAAATGTCGAAGAAATGGGCGAAGAAGTTGAAGCCGATGGTTTGGTTTACGGTACAACCGCTGAAATGCCAGAAATCAAATTGTTCGGCCGATGGAGCTGCGATGATGTAAATGTCTCAGACATGTCATTAGCTGTAAGTAATTTCATGTGTTTTTTTCTATTCCGTATTTCTTGTTGTATTGGAATATGTCTCACATCGCCATTTCGAATCTCCAATTCGATTTAAAACATTTTTGATTGTTTCTTTTCATATTTATTTTCAGGATTACATTGCCGTCAAAGAAAAATACGCCCGTTATTTGCCACATTCGGCTGGACGTTATGCTGCTAAACGTTTCCGTAAAGCACAATGCCCCATCGTTGAACGATTGACCAATTCATTGATGATGAAAGGTCGCAACAATGGTAAAAAATTGATGGCTGTTCGTATTGTTAAACATGCGTTCGAAATTATCTACTTGTTGACCGACAAAAACCCATTACACGTAAGTTTCAATCCACTCAGTTAAGTGTGTGTGTGTGTGCACTGAGTTTGTGTGATTTATGTCCCGGCTAGAACCAGGCAAATTCACATTTCTTCAATTTGCATGGCGTAGAAACGTGGACTAGATTAAAATGTTTAGATTATTCGTCGACCGATCAATGCATTCCCTTGTGTATGCCTATTTCTTCGGTTGACTGCCAATCCAAAAAACATTTTATTTATGTGACTTTTTTTTGTCTTCAATGAAGCACAAAATTCAAATTTGTTTGTAAAATGTTTTTCGAATTATTATTTTTTTTTTTGTCCCGCAGATTCTGGTAACAGCTATCATCAATTCTGGACCACGTGAAGATTCCACACGTATCGGTCGTGCTGGTACTGTTCGTCGTCAAGCTGTTGATGTTTCACCATTGCGTCGTGTTAATCAAGTAAATTTTATTTATTTATAGTTTTCAATATCAATTGTTGGCCGTGTCATGCCGTCAATTTGAGGTTTTTTTATTTAACGTAAACGTCCATAATGCGTTGCTATCGATAAAAGCCAAAATGATTTGATTTATCATTCGCATCATTTGGGGACGAAGATAAAACCATCATCTGACATACTTGTTGTTGGTATTCAGATCGAATGCCACTGAATATTAATAAACTTTGTCTGAACAAAATCTATTCGAGCTCAAGCCCATTTCCGTATCTTTATTATTTTCCCTTTTTTTTCGAGCCCGATTCATTGAAAATATTATTATAATTTTTTTGCAATCTTTTTTGCAGGCAATCTGGCTGCTCTGCACCGGTGCACGTGAAGCTGCATTCCGTAATATTAAATCTATTGCTGAATGTTTGGCCGATGAATTGATCAACGCTGCCAAGGTAATAATCACACATTCTTCGTACGATCCGAACTAATAAACATCGGATTGAAAATGGTCCTTTATAATGCTGGTTGATGTCGACTTTTAATAATATAATTGTTTGATCATACCAGTTTCGCTTTAGGACAAAATTAATTTTTTCAATGAAAAATCCTGGACGAAAACTTAAATTAAACGTGGTTGAGTCCTTGGAAACCATTGATACATTTTTATTTTGATTTTAAATTCGAAAATTGGAAAACATTTTAAATTGATTTTTTGTTGTTGTTTTTTTTTTGTCGCATGGACAACGAGAAACATCGTCATTTTTCTTATGCACTGAGCGTGTCCTTTATAATGCTGATATGATTCCGAATAAACGTATTAATCACTTCAGTTTCGCTTTACGGACTAAAACAATTCGTCAATGAAAAATCCTGGATGAATACTTGAATTAACTGTGGTTGAATCCTTGGAAACCGTTGATACATTTGCCTATGAATCGCATCGAAAAATGCATTTAAAATTAAAATTTTTACATTTTACATGAATTATTATTTTTGATTCCTGTGTCCTTTATAATGCTGATATGATTCCGAATAATCGTATTAATCACTTCAGTTTCGCTTTAGGACTAAATTAATTTTTGCAATGAAAAATCCTGGATGAAAGCCTGAAACCGTGGCCAAGTCCTTGGAAACCATTGATACATTTCAATGGATTTCGATTCGAATTTCAAAATTGAAGAGAAAATATCGTGATCCTTTTTCACTGCGGGGTCAATGGGAAGCCCAACGAAAAATTTCACATGTTCTCTTTAATTCTTGTTCGGTTGAGTGCGTTAATTTATTTGTCTTAAGCTGTACGAGGCAATGAGAATTCATTTGTTGTTTCGTTACAAACTAAGACTAGAGTAAAACGAAAAAAAAGAATTCGGTTGACTTTCAGCCTGAAAACCTGAAGCCCATGTAAAGTTTCATAGTCATATGCATTGACATGTAATATTTTACCGGTCTTTGGTTGAACTATTCACCTTTAGGTACAAATCAGAAAATCAATTTTTTATTATGTTTTCCATCGATTTAAATATCAAATTTCTACGTCTTCTTCCATACAACTGCTTTTATCTTGAATCTTTTTTGTTTTTTTTTCCCCTCGAAAAGACCATTTTTTTAACCATGACTTTGTTCTATTTTTTCGCTGTTGCAGGGCTCATCCAACTCGTACGCCATCAAAAAGAAGGACGAATTGGAACGTGTCGCCAAATCGAATCGTTAAAGAAAACAACCATTTTTTTTTTGCTATCTTCACCCTTTATTCGAAACATTACTACAATGTTGCTCCTTGAGAACAGTGTTCAATTGGAATTCTAAGCGAAGGGCATAAATAAATACTAAAAAAAAAAAAATTTAAATACAACATTTGTTTTATTTTTCTCCCATCATCATCAATCATCATCATTGGAAATGGAGTAATATTATTTTAAATATTGTTTTTGTTAAACATCATTGACGACGAAGCTTAAATAGAGTAAAATACATATATTTGTTTGTTAGATTTTGTGATCAAAAAATTTTAGAAAACAGTGAACGAATAATAATGAATTCTTGCATTAGCGCTTAAAAATTAGAAATACAAAAAAAAAAAATAAAATAAAAAAAAAATAATAATTCTGGTAACAAAATAAATGTAAGTACTAAATGTACAAAAATTCTGTACAATTTCACATAAAGATCTCATCTCCCCTTCTCTTGCTTCACCCTGCTTCAAAGAAACCGAATAAATTTTCATGATGTCAATTATAATTATCAAATTTCGTAAATTTTCTCATCTCTTTCTTTTTTTTTTTTTTGCTCACCGAATGAGATAATATATTAAATTGAATCTTCAACATTCGATTGAAATTTTAAAATTCATTCCACAAAATATATCATTAATCATTTCATTTTCCGCTTTCGATTATAAAATCGATCGATTAAACCATGCAAAATACTTCCGGGTATTCGTTGATGTTGATTAATCAAATCTTCAATTGCTAATGCGCATTTTTCTTGTAATTCTTCGGGCGTAACCATTGGATCATATTGAATTGGTGGTCCAAGATGTGTACGAAATTTAACGGGAAAACCACCATAAATTGGACGCACTGGAAATTTTGTTCGATTATACAATTTAATAAACAAACGTTTCATAAATCCAACCGAACGAAAACCTTCACGTAAATTTTCCGTAAACATTGGTATAATTGGTGCTTTTGCTTCAATGGCAACTTTAGCAAAACCTAAACGATTCTTCCATAATAATTCATAATTATTGTTACCGAATTGAGCTTCATACACACCGCCTGGTGATATGGCAAGTAAATTGCCCTCTTTTAATGTGTTAGCACATGTTTGAACGGTACCGGGACACACTTTCATTGCCTCGGATATGATTCCCCAGCCGGGCAATTTGAATAGAAATCGATCGGCCACCGTATGCACTGCGCAACACAGAAAAAAAAAGAAAAAAAACATTTCAGATGAAAAATATTAAGAGAAAATATCAAAATTGATTCGGAAAATTTGCAATTGCACCAACCTAATCGATCTCGTTCCAAACAAACACGTGCCACAAAATAATACATATCGATCGGAATTGCACCATGATAATAAACAATTAACGCCGGTCCATCCAATGGTAAATATTCCATACCAGTTACTTCATAGCCATGATAAATCCATGCATGAGCATCCCAAAAAGCGGCCACACATTTTCTAGCAACATTCCAATAATTAATGTCATCACTGCTGACCGCTTGATATATGACACGTCTAATCGTTGATTGGTTCGTTGATTAACATGTGAAACAGAAGAACAAAATTAATGCGCAAAACGAGAGCAAAAACCAAACAAATTTGTCCATATAGCAAATGCCATCGCGTACACACGATTATTCCATGACGGCGAATAAGTGGAAGAAAAAGAGAGAAAGAAAAAACAAACGAAATAAAACCATCAAATTGACAACACAGCGCAATTGATTAATACGAAAAAATTGGTTGAAAAAATAATTCGGACCAAAAAGAAAAACACATTACAATTCAAGTTGTTGAATTGTTGGAATTTTTTTTCTCGAGGACCGAACAGAAGGAAAAAAAAATAGAAAGAAAAATATGGGAATTGTATAAAAGTCTGAAATTGATTACCTGTGAAGCTTATAAATATATAAAAATAACGATGATAGATAAATTAAAAGAACAAACACAAAAGGCAGCAAAAATGTTATGATAAGCGGCGTTAATGCACGCCACAGCCATATCGAATAATTTAAGTCGATGTATTGACCTGTTGATGATTTTGGGCAGACCATAAAAAGAAGAAAAAACAACAACAACAATTTTAGTTTCTTTCATTTTTCATCTGTACGGAGAACTTTTCTAAACACCAGAGATTGGTATCAAACAGAAAAACCACCGATTCAACTGACTTACCAATAAAATTGATAACCGAATTATTGAAATACTGATATCCAGATTCGTTATACACCGTATGCATATTGACAATCAATCGATGTTCGAATATTTTCAATAAAATTTAAATTGCACATCCATTCGCGCACCGGCAATCACACAATACATTAAATCATTCACTTTTTATTTTTTTTTATTATTTATTTGTGTTTCGCTTTTGGTTGAATTACAAGAAAATGAACACTTTAACCGATTTTCGAACGACGAAACCAAAATCCACTGAATTCGAAAAATTCCTCACCATTGAAATAGATGGGGGCTACTTTTTGTTTCTTTTGAGAAATGAAAGAATAGCTTCAAGTCCAGATCGACTATTTGCCGGAGGAAATGATGAATTTTATTTGTGTATTTATGGCTCAAATTACTGCAAAAGCGAATTTCAATGTTGATCTGGTTTTGGTATACGAAACGATTTGTCAATTGCTGTGAGCTGTGTGTTTTTGATTCGCACCGATACGTATAATATGTTTCTTTTTTTTGCTTTCAGCGAACTCAATGAATTTTGCGAATAACAAAATATTGAAGTACAGTCGAAATGAAACAAAAATCAACAAAATCCAACCGAATGAAGAGTGAAGAAGTCATTCACTCTTGTCCTATCTTTGTTATAAATTTGTTATTTTTCTCTCTCTCTCTCTGTCTTTCTTTCATTCGCGTTCAAGCGACGCGCACATTCGACGACCTGTGTGTATGGCGTATGGTTTTTTCCTTTTTGTGTGGCGAAATAAGTAAGAGAACGAATTTAGCGTTTGATAGATACTACTGATATGCTGAGGTCACCTCTTTCGATAAATAATTATGATAATAATTTTACTGTGCTTTTGCTGGCAATTTTGGCGGCTCGACTGGGGCTTTTGATTCAGCTTAACCTTATTTCAGCAATTTTCAAAAAATTCAATTTTATTAATTTGTTCCAAAATCCCAGATTTTCCAAATTAAAGAAACTTTGTCCGAACTTTTCAACCGAATTTCGATTATGGTTGCGTTATTTTTTTGCAATTGAAGCACTTTGAGTCTTTAGTGTTTATTCACTCGGAATGTATGTTTGGCTTTTGAATTGTTACGCTATGAATTTATTTATTTATTTATTAATTATTTTTTTCTTTTGCAATGCACAAATACTTATTCGGACAAATGAATGAACGTCTTCATTTGACCACCGAAATCGAACATCTGTTTCAATCGGCTATTTTGTTCATGAATCTCAGAAATTGTCGAACAAAAGATGATGATTTTCACAATGTGTTCTGTTTTGGTTCTTGTTAAGCTACGAAACGTGATTAGGGAAATGAAAATTTTGCAATTTCATGACTATTAGAACCATACCATTTTTTATTATTATTGATTTCGAATAGATAAAATGAATGTGATTCTCTGCTATGTACGACACTCTTGAATAATCACGATTTTCAATGAGCTGTTTTTTGGTTGGTCATCTCAAAACATTTATATTATTTGCAATGAGTATTTACAATTCTTAGAAAATCTTATTTTCTACGAAACAACAAACTTTCCATCTCTTCTTGCTTTTTTATTTATTTGAATTGATTTTACACAAAGCTGACTGAATTTCGCTCTCAATTCGTTATCTTTGTCAATTTTCTGTTATTATAATTCCGATTTCGCTCTTTCTAAATCTAATAAGAATATTGTGAGATTCTATTTTGAAACAATATTTTTGTTGCAAATGAATTTTTGTGACAGCTGAGCATTAATGCCTGATGTATGCTGCTGTCGCTGGCTGAAACTGTATGCGTGAGTTAGTGTCTGATATATGCAATGAATATGCATAGCGCAGCAAGCACGGGTGTAAACATGTCATTGTAGACCTTAAGCTGTCAAAAAAAAGAAGAAAATTCGAATTTGGTTTCGAAAACGACCGAAAAAACAACAATAGAAAACAGTTTCATTTTCTCGTTAATTCACGCGAAAAAATGTCCAGTGTCGAATGCCTGCCATAGGCCATAAATAAGAAAAAGAGAAACAACAGAAACAGAAAAGATGAAGATCGTATGTGCGTCATGGAATCTAATTTTATCAAAAAAATTAATTCCATTCTTTTCGTTGAATGAATTGTTCAAAAATTGGATTTATTATTGTTTTTATCGTGACTCAGTTAATTGGTTGATAAAGTCAGGTTTTGTTTTCTTCAGTGATAACAATATAGCCAAAGGCATCAACAACAACACCAACAAAGATCTAATCATGTCATTGATCAAATCCAATAATAAACATGTGCTGGAATTTAAAAACAAATTCCATAACATAATCAAAGCGCCAAACATACGATCATCAAACTCTCCATCATATGCGTATGCATGTTTGAGGTTTGGATCTTGAGTCAAAAGTCGATGGTGTATTGGTGCAAAGCGATGAATTTAGTGGTATCCATTTTTACGACAACGCATCTGGCCTTCGATGCCTACATATTATTCAACAGGCACACATATTTATATTTAGTGTGAATCCATGTGATAAACAAGCAAATTCACCGCATGATACATTCCAGTTTTTCATGTTCAGTTTCACACATACGCACCGAAAAACACCGTCATTTAACGTATCTGTCAACTAACAACAGTCCAAAACATGTGTAGATTTTGGGTTGTTTGTTGCGTTGCACTGTCAATGTATTGGGCCATACAAATGGATACACAGAAACAACCGACACCAAATATCCGAATTCTTGTTGTTTTGTTGTCGATGCTTGTTCGTCTCATTCGTTAAATCGTTTGTTCGTTTGCTTGTTAGAATGGGAAAAAAAAGAAATTTAAACACGCACACAACGAATTTGACGCTTGTTGTCATTGTATTGTAGTCATATTCGGGTTCATGTTATTGTTGTTGTTGTTTTCGAGTCATGTTCAAACTTTTGATGTTCTGATGTATTTGTGTGCACTATTTTGTTGAGATTTGTGTTGTGTTTCGCTTACAATTTTGTCTTTTGAATATCATTAAATAATGAATCAGAAAAAAAGTGAGAACGAGGAAGACGAAAAAAAACAACACACACACATACACACAAATACATACACACACACACACATGAATAATAACACCAACAATAACAACAACAACAACAACAATAATCAAAATCCAAAATATCGTTTCATATTTGTTAAGAGGTGAGCACCACATTCGGTTAGTTGTGTGAAGTACTTTATATCATTGAGCAGCACAGTAAAGCAAAATAATATTTTGTACAACAGCAACGAGAATTAAAAAAAAAAACGTTTTTCGAAATTCGTCAAGTATTTTAACATATTATTTGAATTTTGATTTTTTTTTTTTTGCTGACGCTCTCTCTCTTTCTTTGTATCGCACTCTCCGCATAACGCAAGCCAGAACTACGATTCAAAACAAAATAAATTATCAATTGAATTTGATGTGGTTTTACCTGAATGAAAGAAAAAAAAAAGAGGCGAAATAATCATTTGAATTTACCGTGAATTATTGTGAACCAAGTGTGAGCTATAGTAGAACATTTACATTTTGAAATGTGAGAAATGAAGAGGATTGAATTCGTAAAATACATTTATTATTTACAGTTTTAATTATTTATTATTTATCATTCATTAAGATTGTGTGAACATTAGTGTGTTCGTTGTTTCCGGAAGAAAAAAAAACGCATTTTTTATTTGTAAAGTTTTTCTTTAATTTGAGATAATTTTTTTCCGATTTTCGGCACATCAAGATCCTCAATCCCATTCGCGCAAATGAATCGAAATGTATGATAAATTCCATTGATAAAATTAATAGTTGAACATTTGTTTACGACAAGTTTATACATTATACATATTGTAAAAAATAATTCAAGTGCAGCAGTGCATGGCAATGAGACAAATATATTTATATATAATTATGTATATACATATAAATGATCTTTCGACGAAATAACGAATTGTGTGACATAAACAAATTGGATCGTGTGCAGTGTTTTGTGAACATATGACCCGAAAAAAACGATATTCAAATTGTGAATCTTTTCCCAGAACCAGAACATCGAAATGGAAAGCGCGTCCATGTAGAAATTCAAAAAAGAACATTGACACATGAAATTCTCAAACACTGAACTATTTTCATTTCCAAACATTCAAAAATTCCAATTTGATTTGAAATTTTTTCGCTCGAGTTTTGTTGCTCTTTTCCATTTCGGGGATTAAACTCAAAACAGACGGACGTTTTTCGTGACACTGTTATAAAGCGTCGTATTTTATATGTATACAAGGCTTTATAGGTTTTATTTGCAAAGTGATCAATGACACACTGAATGCGATAAATGGAGGAAGAAAAAAAAAAGTGAAATTTATTATATGACTTGAGTAATTTTTAAGGAATTTTTCGCGTCATAGAGAGGTACATATTTTTTGTGTTGCTGCTTCTTCTATTTTTTTTTTTTCTAAACATGAAAAATATGGATGTTTGTATGTGATTGTACGTAGCGGGTTGAAAACAACTCACAACTCATTTAATGTAAGTGTTTCAGTTTCTGTATTTTGAATGATTGATCACACATCGCGTCATATTTGAAATAAAAGAAAAAAGCATTTTCTTCCGTCTGTTGTGGCCCAGGTTCGGCGACAGACATATAAATTTCACAATGCAAACATTCAAGTTTTTCATTCAATTTAATTTATTTCCTTTTCTGAATGTTGAATGTGTGCTCAATTCGGCGACACGTTTTTTACTCCCTCCCCTCCTACCCTCGTAACAAGATAAAATGGGAAAGAATTATAATTTCAGTATATTGTTTTGGTTTGCACCAAGCATCATAGAGTCACACAGAGTGTTAGCCGACAGATGAAGTAAATAATAATAACCAGATGATAACAGTAGGAGCCAAAATAAATGTGACGTATTTATTCGTACACGGTATGCGGCGACTCTCTGCTATAATAAATTTTTGTACTATATATAATATATTGCCACAATGTCGGAAGCCCGTAGCTCATAATCGTATCAATTCTCTTCTCATTTTCTGTTCGTTTTTATTCACCGGTAATTTTTCGGAATTATTATTTATATTATCGGCATCGTGCTCCGTACCAAGCAGCTAAGGTCATGTGACCTTTTGGAAATGAAAAAAAAAACAAAACAAAACAAAAACCGAAACAAAATAAGAGAATAACATCTTCAGTTTGCAGTCTCCAATTGATATCTTCATTTTATTTGTACTAATAAGTGAAATAGAGCAAATGTCGGGTCAGCTTCGGTGAATAGTCAATAACATGTTACTATACGTATGATTGTTTAGTTTGCTCATTTGTGTATGCGTTTTATAAATTGGCAATTATATTTCATTGAGGATTGTGGCAGATGTGTGTGTGTGTGTGTGTTCAATGTCCAATATATCCAGAAGTTTTCACCATTTATGTTATTTATTATTGTTGTTCAGCCATTATTTTCGATTTGGCTCCGTTAGGCTGATAGGGGATCCATCTCTTGGATTTCTTGACAATGTTTCATCTTTCTATTGACAACAACTGTTCCAAATCTGGTCTGGTTTATTGTTGCCGAGTTTCGAAAGATGCTATCCAATGCGATTCTTATATCGTTTCTTGCACAAACAAAATAAACGTCGAGAATTGCTGTCATTAGGCGACAAAGCAATATGGCACATTATTGACCGTTAGCCTCAAAATAGACAGCCAAAAAAGAAAAAAAAAGAAGAAATAAAATGTTTCACGAATGTGTGGACCAGAGTGAAACATAGCATGGCCAGGCTAACCACAGGGCATATAGGCAATAGGCAGCAGGCATATGCATTCAAATATTAATTGAATGATTTTCTTTTTGTCATTCCCTTTTTTCCTCCTCTCTTCTTTTATTTGTTTCATGCAATGCATACGACTGTTTGCCGGCTGTTTCAATTTCCCTCTCTTGTTTTGCACAAATGCCCTAAATATCATTTTGAAAAAAAACAAAAAATTAACACAAAAGAGGAAAAATGACGCACATTTGGTGTAGTGCTCGCAATGCGTGTGCCAAATGTTTGAAAATTTTGGTTTTGTGCTAAAAATGTCGTGACAAACGGAACAAGAGATTAACTCAAAACGCACACACGCACATACGAAATATGCATTAACTATGAAAAACATGAACCGATGAAGATAAAATGAATGAATGAATGGAGGATATCCGATATGTATTGTACTATAATGTTAATATACAGCATCCTTGTGCATCCGAATACGAAAATGTGCAAGCTGGTTACTCGTTAAATGTCCATGCCATTACCAATGCAATATTGTTGTGGGTGATTTACAACACATTGTTGAATTGTAACTTTTATACGAAGCTTACATTTCATATTTATTTCAAAATGAAACGAAACGAAACGAAACAAAATGAAATTGAAATGATTGAACATGAAATATGAAAGAAGAAATGCGGTCATTAAAAAATTCGAATTAAATTTTGTTGTATTTACATCGTCGATCGGGAGCCAAGAGTGCCATCAGTTGCATTCACGTTTATGCCAAAAGAATGAATTAAATGTTATTTTTCAATTACGAAAATGAGAACATTTTACGCCGTGAACAATCGTTGTTTCCATTTCTCGTTCATTAAGTGGTTTTTTCCTTTATTTTTTATTTATTTATTTTTTTTTGAGAAGGGGAGAGAGATCCATTCGGGATCCTCTTCGCCCACTGATCTTCTTTTTGTTAAGAGTTGAAAAGAAAAAATTGTGTAGAAAATGTTGTCACAAATCAAAAGCCATCAAATCGAACACAATTGACCCATGATCCATGGAACATCACATTTAACATTCAATTGCCCAACAAAAACAATAAGAGACAACCATTTCAATTGCATACAGCAGAAACCATCACAACCGATTTGTTTGGAGGCGGTTAATTCGACCGATATTTTATTCATTTCAAAAGCTATTTCAGTTTTTTAAATTGAATCAAATTCCTCGGTGAAAAAAGAAAAAAATCATTCAGTTAAAACGTGGAGTGTGTTGCTGTGTGTGTTTGCTTGCTGTGGTTTGAAATGGAGTTGCGGGTTCGTGAATTAACAACTTATATTCGATATAGTAAGCCGATGATGATGATGATGATTTCATAAACGGAATGTCATTCAACGTAATTCAAAATTATTATTTTTTTTTTGTCCAAAAGTGAAACAAAAGCCAATCCCACACACAAATCTCGAATCAAATCCAATTGTTATTATTATTGAAATTGACAAAGAAGACAAATTATTACAAAAGAACAATGACTTACATCAGCATTCCGCCACTTGTACCTAATTTCGAAATGAATAATTGAATGTTTCAATGGCAACGAATGATGAAGTTTGGGAATTCCAGTAATAA
>GL501515.1:1073159-1107727 GCA_000149185.1 Mayetiola destructor
CCATTGTTTACATCTCGATTCACCAGCTGATGATTTTTCGAACAATTTTCTGTTGCACACTGATTAAGTGGCTGCAAAAAAGTGTTTGAGCGTAAATACGGGACAAAATACAAAACAAACAGCCAACGGCTTTTGACGTAATCATTAGTTTTATTTGAAGCTTTCCAATGTTCCAAATTCCACAGCTGAAACAACGATCCGACAAATTCAATGCAAAAATTTGAGCGCCAATTCGTTTCTCTTTGGTCGGTCGCTGTCCGCCCCACCATCGTTTTTGTTATTATGATTATTATTTTAATTCGGAAAAAAGCACGCAAATAAAAAGATGACGACAATGATGTGCGAATCAGGGCTGGGCAAAACGTGCTCGCAATTCGCAACTGATGCGAGCAAAATTGCGAGCGCGCAAAACATTTTCCGATTGCGAGCGCGCAAACGATTTTACAATACGCACTGCGAATCCAAATAAAGTCCGAAATTCATTATTGAAAACTTGCTAATTTTAACATCATCATTAATTGTCAAGCCATTGCGAATTACGAGTCATTCGACAAAATTTATGCTAATTGAAAAATTTTTCATTTCGCTATTGGACATATTATAGCGACATTCACATCCTGAATACGATTGTGAGCGGCCATTGTCTGAAGTGAACTCCGAATTTAGCTACGATGCATTGTCCGATAAACACATGTTCAAGTCATCAAATGATATTCACCAATCGAATGGACGAATTTATGGTGATCATGATGGCAGTGGCAGCAGCCAACGCGGAAGTTTAATGTCTAGTGAGAACAGTGAATCGGGACGAATGATATCGGGTGCAAGACGCAATTTACCAAAACATCAACGGCCATTAACACGCTATTTACCAATTATGTCGGCCGATTTGGATCTACGTTTGCACATCGAAAGTGCTGGCCATCAAGTCACATTGTGTCCACATGTCAAAGTTGATTCATACAGTTGTCGCGGGTAGGTTACAATTTGGCTCTTCAATAATATTATTTTTATGATTTTTGTTTTTTTTTTATTTGTTTTAGATATTTGCATAAGCTTGGCGCAACGTTTCATGGCTGGTCAAAACGTTGGTTCGTATTGGATCGACAAAAAATGGCATTCATGTATTATTCCGATAAATCTGAGCGGAAACCTCGTGGCGGTGCCTACTTTTCGGTGAGTTACACGCTTGAGACATGTCCGCTTGACGCTAAAAATGTAATTGATTTTTTTTTTTAATAAAATATCTGCAGACAATCGATGAAGTTTATTTGGACCATTTGAATGCATCAAAAAGCGGTCGACCACATTGTACATTCATTGTTAAAACAAAACGACGTAGCTATCATCTTCAAGCGCCATCCGATGCAACGGCACGCATTTGGATTGATGCTATTATAACTGGTGCCCAAGGGAATATTGATTATTGATCTATTGAGCAGCATCATTATCGCCTTCATCCAGTCGCATACATCAACGAATAATGAATTACCTTTCGCCATCAATGAAAGTTGAAAGAATCGATGAACTTAGGATTTGCTTATAAGCGTTAAATTTATTGAAATATGAAGAATGAAATTAATAAATCATTCTGTTTATTAAAATTGTTTCAATATTTTTTTCAGTGTTAATTTTAACAAAATTCGATAAAAATTTTAAGTTTTTAAAAGGCAAATAAATAAAATTCGAAATATTACGATTAAAAATAATTGTCACACTGAGATTTTAATTTAAAAGGACAATTTCACTGTGTTGCCATCTCTTGCAACACTTACAATTTCTAATGAAGCTTTATTTTTGAAAAAGCCACATCCATTCCGCCATCAGAATTCAGAATCATTAAATCTGATATCGAATTTCAAACAAAATTGAGACCACCGACGTGATCGTGCTGATGTTGCATCGTTTCGCACTGCTCTCACTCTCAATTGATTGGACAACATTTTCAACGCATTGAACTGTTTCAGATGTTGAATGTCGCATTCGATCCGTATCTTTTTGGAATCATTCACCGCTTCAGATTATTCGCATGAATGTGATTGTGACATTGACTGTAGCATGAAATTTGCCTTTCGCATCTTTCAGTAGAAACGTTCGTGTCTTTTTGACATCATCGAAGCCAAAAACTGGAATACCACATTAAAATTGAAGTGAAACTTGTTCAATTGTTTTGCCGGATTGATATTTTTTATTCAAAATCAGTTTAAAATCGAAACCATTTATTTTTCAAGTTGCGAACAATGAGCGTGCCAAATAAACGGAAGGAAAATGAGAGCCCCAGCAAAGGCATCTCACCCAAAAAACAAAAACAATCAGAAAATGAATATTCAACGTTCACTGATCGTGAAGTGGAAGCTTTTTTGTGCCATTTGTCCGATGAGAAATTGTTGGATGTGGTTATGGAAAATAAACGTTCTCTTCGGATCGCGAGTCGTATCATCGAAAGACGATTTCGATTTGAATATCTCCACCTTTCAAATAAGATTGCTTTAAAGAATGTGGGCAGCGTATGGTCCATTGAGTTTCTAAAATTGTTTAGCAATGAAATCAAATGGCTGAAGTTGATTTATAAAGAAGAATATCATCATTTCAATCATGTGATTGAAAAAGTAGTGTTCGATCACTGCACAGATTCGCTTGAAAAAATTCATTTAATGAATGCCGGTCGATTCTCTATGTTTGAAATCGATAAACCATTCAAACATGTGACCGAAGCCATTTTGGAAACCGGAACAATTTGCAGCCCATTTTCGAATATCGCGGAATGGTTCCCGAAGTTGAAAACTTTGAAATTGATCGATCTGCAGTTGCACAGCATATCGGATGATAAAAGATTCGGGAATCGGCTTTGTTTTGAGCTTGAAACACTCGAAATTGAAAATTTGAAGTCGAAGAATGGTGATAACATTTATATGAATGAAATTGCTGTGCTCGTGCAAAGCTGTCCAAATTTGAACTATATTTCGATTGTTAATCAAGATGATGTTGATGAGCTGCTGGCAAAGATCGCTGAACTGAATCCGAATTTGCCGAATATTTACTTGGATCTTTATTTGCGCAAACCGGTTGGAACAGCAGCCATTCATTTCGAATCATTGAAACGATTGGATTTCAATTCATCAGAACACACATTGAACATTGCCACCGATGAAATCGGCCATCTCTATATATTCTTTTATGGTGAGTGTTTCGATGAACAATGGTTGGGATTGATTGAAAACAACAAGAATATGCGAAAAATCACCGTCCATAGCGAGTGGGAAAGTGATGAAATTGAATCAAAGTTCATTAATTTGGTTAAAACGTCGACCAGATTGAAGGAGGTGCTCGTCATGAAACAATTTTCAGCAGATCAGATCAAGGATTTAGTTTCTTGTTGCAGTACGTTGAACAAAATTGGCTTTGATAAACGATTCGATGAAAATTCCGATGAAGAGACTCTAAAAGCAATATTCGATTCATTTGAGCCCAAATGGAAATTGAATCTAGATATCAGTCCACCATATCCATATTTTTGTTTTGAGAAAATGAACGCTCAATAAGAATGAGTTTTTTTCTCAATTTTCTCTCTTTTTAACTTGAAATAAATTCAAAATAAATTAACAAAAAAAGTCCTGCATACGATTTGTCAGCGATTTCCAAATTGAATAAAGGGACAAATTTATTCCATTCATTTGCAAACTTTTCGTCATTTGCTTTTTTTATATTTAAACAGAGATGTTTAGGAACAAATTGTTTCGCCAAATTATCGACATTGGGTAAGAATTTAATGAAATGATCATCAGTTCAAATGGTAAGTGAAAACTCGAAATCGAAATTTTCTTCTTTATTAATGAAAACTTTCAAATTCGTCAAATCTCATTGCCACACGGATAAAATATCTGTTTCTCACAGAGATCCATAATACCGTTTTTCACACAGTAATCAATATACTGATGACACTTTCGGGAATAAACACTGTTGTGATTGTAATCAACATATGTACAAAGTGCGTTATTTTCCTAGAATATTGGCTGATTTTGTTTCAATTTCATTTTGAAAAGCAAACCTCGATTCAACATTTTATGTTAAGTCAAACATGAAATCGCACGATTGAAACAGTGCTTGATAAATGAACCTTTGCTATTTCGTCGAAAAATAATTCCAGCTGTACATAAACATCCAAATGCTGAAAAATTGTTTCTATTTCCGAGTCAAAATTTGCGTATTTCGTTAATATTTCGTTATAAACGATGTTCGGGATTATTGTTTCCAATGCAGTGATTGTTTGCTTTAATTTTAACCCAAATAATTCCAAGAAAATGATCGCTGTTATGCAAAGCCTTAAACCAAGCATTTTACAATTAAGTTGATGTTGGAATTTTGTGCTCGCTGCTCGAAAAATAAACAAATCATTGCTTCATCTTGATTTTGCATTCACAACAATTACATTTTTATCAACATTTAATCATTTTCAAAAACTGTAACCGAACAATAATATACACACATTTGTCAGATTAGCAGTAAATCTTCGTTCGTCTGGAAAAAATTATCAACAGAAACTAAAATTTGTTTGAATAACGAATAAACATAATCGATATCGAGTTTCATGCGACGTTTGGTGAACCCGATCGATGAGCGGTGGTTAAACTGATGGCGAACTATGTTGAAAAAGTTTTGGATTTGAATATGTATGTGTTTAACTGGTGACACAAAGTGGTTCGATGCATCGCATTCTTCATCGAAACAAATACACAGAAAAATAAACTAATCACTTACTGAAGGAAGTTTTCTTTGGCAAAAGAGTAAATCATTCGCATTTTGCAATTCGAGCCGAATAGTTCAGTTTATTTCACATTCGAAAATTGAAAATTTGAATACCACATTTAAACCAGAAGAAAAAAATAATAGAAGATCTGTTCTTTTGTTTCGTAAATTCAAAGTGAGTATCATTTGATTATGTATTCAAAATTTGTTATTGCTACATACATTTTTCCTTTAACTTTTCCATTCCTAGTTTCCAATCAAAATCCAAAATAATGGCTGGAAAAGGAAACGAAAAAGAACACCAAAAAATGATTTTCACTGCTCCTGAAATGGAATATGTTTTGAAGGATTTTCCCGAAGAAAAATTAGTAGATCTTGTCAAATACAAAAAGCGTTTGCTTCCGATCGGTCGTCGCATTATAGAACAACGATATTGGAAACGTTTTTTTCAGCTTTCGAACAAAAAAGAATCCGTTGACTTCACACCGTCTAGAAAAACGATTGAGTTGTTTGGAAGTGAAATAAGATGTTTGATGTTGATTTACGAGGAAGAAGATCGACATTTTGACCAGACAATTGAACGTTTGGTGTTGGACTTCTGTTGGGAATCGCTCAAAGTAATTCGATTTGTTGATGCCGGCCGATACTCTATGTACGAAATTCAGATGGCATTCGAAAATTTAACGCATGTTGAAATGAACACCGGTACGACACCTAGCCCCATTTCAAACATCGCTAAATGGTTTCCAAATTTGATATCACTAAAAATGATTAATCTTCAGCTGCACAGTACAAGAGATGAGAAAATTTTTGGGCATCAGCTTTGTCCTGAACTTGAAAGTCTCGACATTCACAATTTGAAATCCAAAGATGGTTCCAACGTCTACATGGAAGAAATTGCTTGTTTAATGAAATACAGCCCGAAATTGAAACAACTTCAGGTTGGTGCCCAAGACAACGCCGATGAGCTACTGAAAGTAATTGCTGACATGAATCCGAACTTGCCGAAACTTCAGTTGAAACTTGATTTGGAGAAACCGGTTGGATTCGAATCAATACATTTTAAATCGTTGAATTGCCTGGATATCAATTCATCAGGACATATGTTAAATATATCTACTGATCGAATTAAAATGTTGACATACAAGGCAAAGCAGTTTAATGAAAAATGTTTGAAATTATTGGAAAACAACAATAATGTGTGTGAAGTCGAGTTCATTACCGAATGGGAGAACGAAGAAGCTGTCTCAATGTTCATAAATCTAATTAAAAAACTACCAGAATTGAACACCTTGAAAACTAGTTGGAAACCAAGGTTTACGAAAGATCAGATCATTGAACTCATTTCAAGTGGCAATAAATTGGAAGCGATTTATTGCAGTTTGGAGGAAAGGCACAAGGAAAGAGTTGAAGAAAGCTCCTTGCAATCTTATTTTGATTCGATTCAGCTGAAATGGCATGTGTGCAGAATTTTTCTAGATACAAATCGTTTTCATTTGAACAAAGAGATAATTCGAGAAAATTGAGAGTTCGATTCAGATCTGACATTTTTGTTGGTTCAAACGGATACTTGGATCTCTTTCGACTGGGACCGCGCGTTATCAACTTTACTAAATTCTAAAAAAAATAATCAAAGTAATGAAGATTCTTATGAAAAAAAAAATACAAATCGATTGAAGTATTACCAAATCAATTTTTTATGATTCAAAAATTCCCAAATATTTCATACGACACACGAAGGCCAAAGTCTGGTTGACATTTAAAAAAAAATAATCTTGAAATAGTTTTAAAAGAACTTTTAAATTAAATATTTTATTTTCCCTTTGCTCAAACAATTACTAATTCTATCACAGCATTTTTCTTTGGCATTTTCCATTTTCGAAAAATATTTTAATCAATTCGACAATATGACATTTTCAATCCAATCTGTGTAGGAACTGACACGCGTATAGATGCCAGGTAGCCCAACTCGTGCACAACCAATTCCCGTTGAAACGATTCCAATTAAATGATTATCAAAAATCATGGGTCCGCCTGAATCAGCCCAGCATGCATCGATACCACCGACCTTTTTGCCAGCACACATTTGTGTCGGATTGATTTTGCGATCTTTTCGCTGTTGTTCAAATGATGTCTGACACTCTTGATTGTTCCACACCTTTACATTTGCTTTTTGAAGTGTATCGGCTCGATTACCTGCGACAACATTCCAATTGTATTTTCATTCTTTTAACACAAAATTCAAATTCCAGTAATTTATTTACCAATATTAAGTTCTTCTTTAACATTGCCCCATCCAGCTATTGTTACCGATGCACTTTCATAGGTTGTATTTCCATTCATTCTATTGCTTGCAATGCACATGGGCTGAACGGATGCACTAAATTCAATGGGTTGACTCATTCGAAGCAATGCTTCAAAAGTGATAGATAAAAGCCCAACAACAACAACAACAATTAAAAATTGAACTTGAAGAAAAAACAATTTCATCAAAACCCAAATACTAACCGATATCATTGTCTGGCCGCTTACAATCATAATCTGGATGCACAACAGCATTTTGAATGCTCACCTCATACGGGCGATGATCAATTGAATTTTCGTCGTTTGTGGTATCGCTTTTCCATTCCGATACTTTATGAAGACCTAACACCGCTTTAATTCGGTTCGCTGGCATTATGTCACCCAAGCCACTGCACAAAATCAACAAAAATTCATTTTAATTATTTAATTTTGAGGTAAAAGTTTAAGGCCATGGACAATATGGCACTCACTTGCAAATACAATGGGCTGCTTACAACGAAATCCATAAATAAGTCCATATGAGCCAGTGAAAAGTCGAGAAGAAATAAAATGATTGATTAGCAAAGGCCCCGGCTTCTACAGTTACTATCTAGATACATGTAAATTATTTTGAGATTTCCATTTTGTTTTTTTTTTCTATTGAAATTTTTCAATCAAGAAATGACAATGTTGCCAATTGACCAGAATTGAATCCCATTTCCAAATGACATTTTTTCCAAGAATATTCTTTCTCAAATTGATTATATGTATACCTGCAGTTACAAGCCATTGATCATTCAAAATTGTCGCACCTATGATAATGATTGGCATTAGTTCTGTATTAAAAACGGTTTCTATTTTACTCACCACAATAATGGCCGCCACGTCGTGTTAGACTGGCAATGAAGGGAAATGATCCACGTGTTGCATCTGATCCACCAATGATACGCAAAGGACGGTTATTTGGATTGATTGCCTTCGAAATGGTGCGACAAGGTAGCGACGAAACTGTAAATCAATTCGTTGAAGGAATTTCGTTAACGGAAAAATGAGATTTTGATTTTATGTGAAACGAAAGAGGAAGGAATCGGAATGGGAAGCTGAATGAAAATGAAAAAAACAAAAATAAAATTTTGATGATGATAAAATAATTACAATGTTAAACAATGTTGGCTTATTTACAATTAAAATTAGTTTGACATTCCAACGAGACACACATTTCACTTTGGCATATGGCACGCGACTAATTCTAATGCCCGTTTCTAACATTGAATTTTTTTTGTTGTTTGTTTTTTTTTCTCCAATTTGTCTGATGAGAGAATGTTATCGCCGTGCAGTAAAAATAATACTATTTCTTTGATATACGGGCGCTTTACAATGAAAAATCTTATCAATAAATTGAATAATTTTGTCTCGTTTTTTTTCTCGTTTCTTTCCTTTTCATTCATACAATTCTGCTAATCGGTAGACGAGATGCGATCTGTGTTTCAAGTTTCAAGTATCAATGTTACGAGAATCGATAATAAAGTTTATGATTATTATTATTGTTAATGAATGGTCCCCAAGGCAGCCGCTATTCAATATTCTCACGGAAAAATTCATATTACGGAATTTTTATTCAAATTTTTTTCAAGCTGGCTGGCTATTTCAAAATGGACACAGCGGCCCAAATTGTCCCTATCTGACAGTGTCTATACTTACGGCTGAGCTGTCCATTCAGGAATCCGGTTGAGGAAAGGATTAAAAGAATCACAAATCCAAACATTTCGCTAAAAAAATTGACTCTGACTTTTTGCACTGGAACTTGGATCAAAATTGGGATTTTCGAAATATAAATTTTAAAATTATTAAAATAGTTTCGAGCACCGAAATAATGAACAACGAATTTCTCTGTATCTGATATCCGTACATTCAATACCGACACCCGATTCCAACTGACACATAAAACCTCCCTATCGGCTCCCTTATATATAGTTCTCGATTACACACAAATCGAATCGTAATCACATGCAGAATTAAATTTAGCCATTTTCGCATCGTATTACCAATTCTATTCATATATTTTTGTCATTTATATTGCAGGTATATCGTGAAGAACTGAAGGTGTGGCGTATCAACACCTCTCATTTCCGAATCCTTCACAAAGTTCAACAATTTGTCAAATCAACCAGCGAACGATCATTCACATTACCATTTCACATGATCAAAAAAAAAAATATGATGGTTTGTGGTATCATATGAAAGAAGACGACAAAATACAAAGAGTCATCGACATTTGCCATATATTTTTTGCTTTTTCTTTTCGTTTCATTGTGGAAAAAAACTTGCAGTTTCAATTTTCAACGGTGCCATTTTGCGTCTGTTTTTATCGCGCATTCTTCCGGTGCCAAAGCTATTTTCGTTTGTTTCCAGCATAATGTCGATTTTGACTTCCGAATAAAATTCAAGTACGAAGTGTCATCACTTTGGTACAATGCCAATGGTTTATGAGGTGTCAATTGAGTGGCAATATCTATTTGATTGTCTTGTTTTTTCTCTGTTTGTGTGTTTGATGAAGGTGCAGCCGAACGTAAAACAATAATTGTCTTAATTCGATAAGATAATATGTAGTATTGTGCCAATCATTAGCAGCTGAGTTAGATATTTTTCCATCAGTTTTGAAATAGTGCCGACCGATTTCGATTCAACTCAATGAATCATTTAAAGTATTATTTTTTTAAGGCGTTTCTATCCAGGAATTCAACGTTTGAAAAAAAAAAAGAAAACTAGCGCCATCTCCAACTTTGCTTTTTTTCTTTATTTTACGTTCCAAATGATTCGGAACGTATGGCCGAATACCGATAATGATTTGGTATTTCAGGTATGCGTTACGACGAAGTTCGCTTCGAATTCACGGATGATGATTTTCAAGTTCAGATTCCTTGGAGAAGCAAAGCCGTTTCATACTTACCATCTTTTGTTTTTGTTATAATTCATAGGATATGGTGCATCGAGTCGTTTATTCAACAAATTAAGACAACAGTCCAGCCATTCTCCATTATGTGCAGTTCGAAATGAACCAAATACATTCATATTACAACAAAAAATATATTTATTAATCTCTTAGGTTAGCTTTTCCGTTGACAAAGAAACCAAAACAACCATTTCGATTCAACGATTGTTTTGGTGAAAGACGATTCTTTGACGATTACAGCCCAGTATAATCGAAATATGTCAATTTAATGATTCTATGTCAACATTAGAATACTGTGAGGAAAAAAAATTATATGAAATTTACCTCGAACTTGAATTATTGAGGTAGGTCAACTTTTTCAGGGCTAAATCTCTTACAAAAACTAAATACATTTCATTTGTTTCTTTTGCAATGAATAAACGTTATAATAGAATGTAATATCAAATTGTTGTGCAAACAATTTCGAAATAGAACGAAAGAATTCCATAGTTTCGTTTTTTCTTTTCTTTTGTTTTTTTTTTTTAATGGGCATAAAGCCAATCGGTGACCAATGGATTCACCAAATCTTCAAGATCAATTCTTCTGATATTGAACATATCATAATGTAATTGCATTTGTGACAATTCTCGAATGCGTTCTTTGGCCTTTGTTCGAACGTGAAATGTCATTCTGGTTGCGCCCGGAAGTTTGGCTCGTTCTGTATTGAATTTATTGAAATCAAATTGTCTGAATGGCATGCAACTGTTTCGGAAAAATAAGTTTTTCAATTTCGGGGCACGGGAAGCGAATTGAAGCATTGAGTCTCGGATCCGATGGCTGGTCGCACCGACCATTCCGCGTGACATATAAATATTTTCAAGCTTTGGCAATCCGGCAAAGTGCTCAATATTTTTGCAATATTGCACTTGAAGATTCTTCAAGTGAATGCATTTTCCGATTGCTTCTGCCAATTTTACGGTCGCTTCAACACCACCAAAATATAAACCTCGTAAATTATTTTTCAATTCGCCGAACAATTTCAGGCATCCAGACAATTCGGATCGGCATTCATCTTCAAACAGCAAATGAAGACGTAACGATTTTTGTGTGCGACACAATTTTTTCAAATATTCCAAAATCGTTTTGACATCATGCGTGATGCGGTAATAAAGATGCGTAATTTTGATGCCGGCCTTTGTGCATTTTTCCAACGTTTTAATGCACTCCGTAAACAATGAAAAATGTTCAATGGTTTTGTTTTGTGTGAAAAACATTTTCATCTCATCCGAAATGGTTATTTCATCATTGAGAAACCACGAAAAACTTTTCAGATTTGGATATTCAAATTTCAGCCAATTGGTTTCATCGTCCTTCGGGCACGTCATTTCCAATGAATTCCACAATACCAATTTTTCCATCGATGGAAAATAATCCAAAATTACATCATGAAATTCGCCCAAAATTTTGCATCGATTGAATGTGACTGACGTGGTTTTTTCAAAGAGTTCAGCCAATGCTTTGCCATGGGATGGCCGAATTTGGCGACAACCTTCAAAATGGATCTCTTCAATGACGCTCTTTTCTTTCGTTTTTACGAATGCCTTCAAATTTTCAATCGATAGTCCATTCGATAGCGCATTTCGAATCGAAAGCTTACGAAATTGAGCAAAACAAATGGTAAATTTCTCGGCATTTGGATATCGAAACCAATAGCCATTATTTTCGAATGATTCAAGCCGTTTATGAATATTTGGAAAATTACGCTCTAATTCATCTTTTGCCAGTTCTCGGAGCCGACGACATTGTGTACTCAATGCACATAAATCGTCTGATGTCAAATATTCCAATATTTCACGAATGCAATCGTCATTCAAGTCCATGAAATTTGTTGCCAATGTTTGCTCTTCTGACTCCAATTCCATCGATTCATTTTCGCTGTCGTTTTCGGATTCAGGCTCTGATACCGGTGCTGGTGGCTTCTTTTTGGAACGTTTCTTTGTTGGCTGTTGATCGGTTTTTGGCGCTTTTGGTTTTCGCCCTGCTTTTGGCTTCGGCATTGGTTTCGACTTTTTTGCTGGAACTTCATCTTCATCTTCATCTTCATCTTCATCTTCCTTTTCATTTTCATAATGTTCATTTAACTTTGCTGCAAACCGACGCTTATTTTCGACATATTTTTGCTTTGCACTTTTCTGGCGTCGATACCGAAACATCTTGATTTCGTTTTGATTCTGTTAATGGACAATTTAATAATCAATTCACTCATTTTTGGAGAGAAAAACAAAACTACTACTACTACTACAAAAAAAATTCCTCACCTTTTAAAATTATTAACTGAAAATTGAATGTTAATTTGCGGTTCGTTTTTTGTTGGAAATAAAATCGTCCTGCGATTAACGGATACAATAAACAGTAAACAGTTTTCTACGATATTCCTTTTCAAATCTTTCAGTTTCCACTTCACGATTCCTACTTTGATTTTCGTTGATTGTCAATACGATGAACAATGACTTAATATTATGGAATTAGAATGCAAATTTTATTTTTTTTGATTATTATTATTTCGAAATTATCGAAAAAAAGGATGATGATGGGACAGACACACGAACTGCGTCATACGACGTTCAAGTATCAAGTGTCATTTCAACATACACAAGACATTTCACCTATTCATCATGCATGTTCATCGTCCATACCAATGGGAGATATGCCGGGCGAATACAGCAACAACACTGTCCCATGAAATATGTTTCTGTCAATGTATGCAGATTGTAATACACTATGTTCGCAGGTCGCAATTTGAATGTATGCGTTCTGTTGATCTCCTTTTGTGCTCAGATATTAAGTGCGTAATAAACATACAAATAAACAAAAGCACACAATAGCCGTTCGAAGCGAAATGAAATCACCAACCATGTGAGATGTGACTACCATTTCGCCCAACAAATTTCGAATATGAAAAATGTTCTTTGATTTATTTTTTTATTTGCGGATAACGACAAATGATTTCGATTCATTTAGGTATGAATACTTTTCGTTTTCAGCTGCTTATCAAAGATCCCATTTAAAACATACCTCTGCCCAAACAAAAACAATTCAACCCATTTCAACCTGTGAACAAAACCATTCAGTTATCATTAAAAAACAAACGGCTATTCGCTTATTAAGGAGAATGAACAAAAATGTTTATTGTTTCGGTAAAATCTGGCAATAAATTGCATTGTTTACGGAATAAATTCGAAAAAATTGGATATGAACCAAATCACATTCGAACGAAATGAAAAAGTAATCTGGTTTTTTTTGTTGTTGTCTTATTTCTAATAATTTTGCATTAAATTGCTTGATTATTTGCTGTCATGCTTGAACTGGATCGAAGAATGTTGTAAATTAGCGTTTATCAGTAGCTGCCTTGAGCTTCATGAATTCATTCATCAACGGATTGTCAATGTCTTCGATTTCAATGGCTTTGATGTGAAGTGTGTTGAATTTCGTTTCCATTTCAAAAAGCCAGTCGATAAGCGATGCATCACCATAAACCGTAATTTTTGGTAATCCCTCGAATAATTCTCGTGCAGCGTCCAATGCTTGAAAATCGAATTCCGCGAACAGAGACGCATTGTTACGGAAATGAATTTTCTTCAATGACCGTGAATGTATTGCAAATGATTCAAATGCTTCCAAAGCATCGTCACCATCGATAACGAATTTTTTCTCGGGCAACCAAATCTCTTCCAAACAATGCAATTCTGTTAATGTATTGGCCAATTTTGATGTTCGCAATTGCAAACATTTCAAATGACCAATTTGATTGATGGCTGCAATGAGTGGTTATCAACGGCGATTTTATTGAAATAGAGCCCATCAATGTTCTTTGACAATGCCGTCAACATTTTCAGACTTTTTGATAAATCATCGCGACACTTATCGTCGATGTGCAAATGAAGACGTTTCTTGATGTCCGTGGAACAAAATTGATTCAATTCGACCAGCGTAAAATTTAAATTATCCTCAATTTTGAGGAAAAGTTTGGTGATATTGATACCGGCATCGATACAACCATTAACCGTGCCCATGTCATGTGATAATAATGAAAATCGTTCGATTTGTGGATTTGCTGTGAAAAATTCTTCCATTTCGGCAACATTGAGTTCGGTTTTCATGTGCCATGCAAAATGCTTTAGCCGTGGATACGTTTGATGCATCCAATTATTATCATCTTTGGCAATATTCAAATTAGCCCAAAACTCCAAACGTTCGAGGGCCGGCATATGTTGTAAAATGCATTTGTAGGGCTCTTCGGCGAATTTCATGTCGGTGAAAATGGCCGTTTTCGTGCATTTAAATATGTTCAAAATCTTTTTCAAATGCGATGCACGCATTGGCCGCCAATAACAAAAACGAATTTCGTACAATGTTTTGTGCTCGAAATATTTCATCAAATTGTCCATTGATTTGTTCATTGCAGCCCCAACGGAAACTTTGTTAATGCGACTGAACAATGCAACATATTCTTGGCAACCGGGAAATTTCAATATGCCTGCATTGGCTTCGATGTTGTGCATCTGTTGTGCCTGGTATGGATATGCAGCGAAAAACCATTCGGTGGATAAATCGTAGAGACGTTTACAAGTTAAAGCCATTGTCACAATGTCGTCGAATTCCAAATTGTCCAAAATCAATTGAATCGATGCATCACTCAGGTCCAAAAATCGGACATTCGATTTTTTCCCTTCAAATAATTCAAACAATTTAACGGCTGCCACAGCCTTTTTTGGTTTAGCCGATCGTTTATCTTTTGGTGGTGATGATTTGGTATCATCGATTTTCATGCGTTTTGCTGAATACATTCTGGGTCTGGTAACGATAAAAAAAAATAAAAGAAAAAATAAATCTATTCAGTATGGGTTTCGAGCAAAATGACACATCCTTTTTCTCCTGCTCTCACTTATAGTGTATAATATACATTTCTGTTCGGTGAGAGCAGGAGGTGATTTATTTGCTCTCAGCCGGACAATTACTTAATTATAATTTAAAGAAAATAATCGAAATTCTCAAATTCTGGAAACTAAACACTGACCTTGGTTTATTTTTCACAATTTAAAAAAAGCAATTCACGGAAAATTGAACGGAAGATGATGCAACAATGTGCCTGAATCTGCAGTTTGGTCGTTATTTAAAAATATTCAGCCCTGGATTGACAGACGTCTTTACCGATCTCGATCTGGTTAAAATATGCCAAAATTTTGAAGCCAGCAGACGGTTTTATAGCTTTGAAATGGCATGATGTTGATGCTTCTCCAATACACGGATTGAATGATGCCGATAAAATCCATTGTATTCAATCAAAGTTCAAACACCTTCATTGTGCATTCTGTCTGAACAATCAAAGTCTATTAGTTTCATTTCATTCGTCAAAGAAAATTCTTTATTCATCAAATCAAACACAATCGATGCTTTTTATTATTAATATTATAGGTATTTTATTCATTTCAGGAAAAATTGTCTTAATAATCTAAAAAAATGTCCGAAATATATTGATAAATTTAATTCGGTATCGGCAAAATTTTAACAACCGCCTTTAGTACATCTGTCGTTTTAAAACACCAATTGCTGATGTCTTTACTGACCTTACACCATTGCTCACCATGCTTCGGTTCGGCTGCATTGCAACGTTCAATAACGTCATTTTGTTGCCCTTCTGTACCATAAATCATTTCAAATTTATAAAAGTATGCCCACGCATCGCCCAAATCTGGATCAATTTTAACCGTTCGATTGAACCAATCCCTGGCCTTTTGTGTTTTTTGCTCTGACCAAAATAATTTCGAAACGGCCAACAAAACATGTGGATTATGTTCGCATTTTTTCAATGCATCAAATGATTTTGTTTTTCGTTGTGGACGTGACTCCATAAATATCATTTCGGCCCATAATTCACCGGATTGTGGACATTCTTGTAGCGCTCGGGCCATTATCGTAAGTGCCATTTCGTTTAAACCAGCCCGTTGTTCGATTCGAACCGCTTCCAACCAAAGTAATGGATTTTTTGGATTTTTCAATCGGCTACGTTCAAGTACTGAACGAGCTTTGGTCAATGCTCCACGCTTTTCTTCCAATGCGGACATCAGCAGCCATAATGGTATTGAATTTTGATTTTTTTTCAATCCCAATGAATATGTTGCGGCTGCGCTATCCAATTGATTTTGCTGTTCCTCAATTTGCCCTTTCATCATCCACAATTTTGCATAGTCTGGGAATACATTAACAGCTTCATCTAATAATTTCAGTGCTTCAGCTAAATTGTTCAGTGCCCATTCTAATTTGGCCGATTTCATCATGACACGTGGCGTTGGAGCTGATGCACGTGCTTTAGCCAACAAACGTCTGGCTCGTTCATATTCAGCATTTTCTGACTCCAATTTGACGGCAGCCAACCAAATCTCCTCGGAATTCGGATTTGCTTGAAATGCATATGATAAAATACCACGAGCAGCTGGTACATCACCTGCCAACCATTTCGATTTGGCTCCCATTAACCACAACACTTCGGATTTTGGACAATGAGCAACGGCACGTTGTAGCAACGATTCCAAACTTTCTCTGGTTCCGTGATTCTTTTCAAAATATGCAGCACGAAGCCAAATACTTTTTTTCGATGGAAATATTTGCAATGCATGCGCGTAAACAGCTCGCGCACAAGCAAAAGCATTTTTCGATGCACACTGTGTGAATAAATGAAATTCATGTCAATTTACAATTAATAAAATAAAATAAAATAAATAATTGAAAACTTACAATGTCGGCGTCATCAATCCAAGTTTGTTTTCGGTCTTCTTCTTCAACACCAATTTCAATGACCGCTTTTATGATTGCCTGACAACAGTGAACCGCTCCCGATTTTTCAGCCTCAATTGCCTCCTGAAACCAATTTTCTCGATTCACATCGACGCCGTTGGCCGACAGCGATGACAATGCACGATCAACAATTTTCTCTACCATGTGAATGTTACCGTTTGCCTCTTCCAGTTTAGCTGCACTCATCCAAATTTGTTTGTCGGTTGGGATATTTTCACGTGCCTTGTTCAATACCTTTCGTGCATTTTCATATGTTTCCAAACGGGCCAATGCCAGCCACAATTCAACGCTCGTATTACAACATTCAACAGCACGTGACAATAGAATTCGTGCATCTTCTGGATTTTCAAGCTCAACGGCCGCTTTCCATAAACGTACCGAATTCGGAATGTGTTCCAATGCCTTTCGGAAAACACGACGCTTTGCCTTGATTTCTGTTTCTAAATCGGCCGCTTTGATCCAAATGCGAACAGATGTCGGAATATGGCGTGCAGCTTGAGCAATAGCTGCTTTGGCTGTATCCAATGGCTGTAAACGGGCCGCTTCTAACCATAAATCTTCACTTTTTTGATTGATTTCACAACCTTGCATTATAAGATTACGTGCCATTTGTACTTTGCCCGTCACCTCTTCCAAACGGGCCGACGCAATCCAAGCCGGTGGATGATTTGGATTCGTTTCACGCACACTTTTCAACAATAATCGAGCTTTTTTAATGTCATTAATGTCGCCACCATACGTTGGAATCATACTTTGCAGATCGGTTAAATAGCCCTTTGGATCGACAACCGTTTGACCCGTCACCGAATCCGATACTTGTGACAATTTTACATTCATCAATGTGTTACGTGCTTGACCAATTTTCCGTAAATCTAAATCACCGCTAGGTGTAAGCATACCAGGCGTAGCAACACCGGGCACCATTGATGCTAAACCAGATCTTGGATCGATATTTGTTGATGTTTCACCACCCAAACTACGTGATAACACACTGTCCGGCAATGGAGTAAATTTTTCAGCTCGTGGATTTCGTTGCTTGCGATTACGGCTATCACCAACCTCTGGTATTGTTGACCATTCTTCTAAACTTACTTCGTTCAGATTTCGTTTTAAATCGGAAAATTGTTGTTGAATTTTCGGTCGTTCCTGACGATACCGTTCCAAATCCTCTTTCAAACGCTTTTCACGATAATCCTTTCGCTTTTCATCCATACGTTTGTCAATTGAATCGTAAATGGCATCGGCTTCGGCATCATCTTTGTCATATGGATCCTTTGAGAACATGCTGCTCATCATATATCCATTGAATTCATCATAATTGGAGTCATTTAAATCTTCATCGTCCTCCTCTTCTTCTTCCTTTTTCTTTCGTTTGATGGCTGGTGGTGCATGACGATCATCACTTGGAATCAATTGATTCAATTAATATTAATTATTTACATTCATCATTTTAGAATGAAAAAACTAGAAATAATTGATAAACAGATAAAACACTTACGAAACATCATTTGCATCTCTTGCCGGACCAATATCCGATCGAGTTGTAAAACCAGTGGCCCTAAAAATGAACGAAAAATTCAGTAAACATTTCGTATGGCTAAAAATGTGAGAAATATCATTCAATTCTTACCCTCTACCAACACCAGCCACATAGCCCAACGGAGCCGGTACCCCAAGAAAATGCTTTTTATTTCGGTTGGCCAATGCAGCCGCTGATATATTTGCCATTTTTAATTAATTTCGTCAAGTTAACACAACTTATTTAATTTATCGTTTCAAAATTTATTATCAAAACAATAAATATCCGTGGTACGTTTGTCGTGCGTTTGTCATTCAGAGAACTGTCAATTTTATGCGGCATTTTGGAAAAGTGACATCTTCAGGCGAGTTTTTGTACACCATCCATTCAATAAAATTGTGATATTCAATTTATGCCCCTAATGAGTGAAAATGAAGGGGTCTCGAACCTGCTTTCCAGGAAAATTCAATGAATATAGAAAAAAATCAGCAATAATTTTGCCGAAATTGGTCGTCCATCGACAATAAAAAAAAATCAAACACATAATTGTCAATTGATCATAGAAATTCATATTGAAATGATTTGTTTTATTTATTATTTGTAATTCTTCTTGATTGAACATTGTTTCCTTCGCAATGTTTTATAATTTCTTTTCTCTATCTTAATGTTTTTTTTCTTCTTTTTATTCACGTATTTTCCATCATCACAACAAGCACAATACAAAATTCTCATTTTATAATTTGGTCTAATCGACGAGGACACACACTCACACACACACACACATACAACGGAAAGACAATATTTTGAATTTAAAAACAAACAAAACGGCATTGATCAAAAATCACAATCGACGAGGTTGAACTGATTTGTACAACAAATATTCATAAATAATAATAAATCAATAAACCAAAATGGAACGGCACGAAACGAAACGAAACGAAAGCTCGTTGACTTGAAAATCGATGGTTTGAATGGAAATCCATTAAAAAAAAAAAAAATTGTAAAATAATATAAAAATAGGAGATGATGTTTCTTTTCTTTTTTTTTGAATTGGTTTTTTAAATTTAAGCTTATTTCTCGTCTTTGTTCTCCTCTCCACTTTTGAGAATTTCGTCTGTTCTTATTCTAATCATAGAAAGAAAGAAAACCTCATCTTTGTTTACAAAATATTCGAAAGAAAATGTGTTCGCTTCTTGCTATCGTCACAATTAGTTTTTTCTTTTTTTTTTTTCTTTTGTCGTCGATATTAATATTAAATTACAAATTGATTCAATGATAATAATTGATTCATTTGTTTGAAAAAATATTCTCAGAAAAATGTTTGTTTGGTTTTTTTTTTTTCATTTTTGAATCACAACTGTGACCGACCGCCACCCTTTCCTCCATTAATTGCATGCGTACTGCACTTAGTATTTTGATCGCTGATTGTATTGATGGTCTTGATGACAATGAAATGTTCCAAAATGGTAAACTTTTATTATTGAATGATTTGGATCGATTGATTGATTTTTTGAAAGAAAATATTCGTGTTCTGTTTCGTCTCTTCTTGCGATCGTCGAATCGATGATCACTTAAATTCTTTTCGTTCATCTTTGGAGAATTTGCACATTTTATTTTATTTTTTTATATTTCGCTTTGTTTCTTCCCACAAAATTCAAATTTTATTTGCCTTCAACATGATGTGATCGTTCACGTTCGTTGCATTGTCGATTCAGAATTGTTGATGTTGTTATTGTTTGGTTGGTTGGTTCGATTGATGATGGTGATGGCGATGGTGGTGGTGTTATCATTTAAAAATCGCATCATGATGAATTTGTGTCGCCGTTATCGTGATAATTGTTGCCGTTCATTATGAATGTATTTCCTAAGCCATACAAATGGCCACAATATTTTGCGTTGTCAATATTATCCTCGAAGAACATCTGAAGAACGATTGCCGAGGAAAAAAAAATTGAGAAGAATCGGAAAAAACAAAATGATTTCGATTAGAAACAATTCAATTTACTTAGTTAAAATACATTTGAAAAAAAAAACAAAAAAACTAAAGAAAGATCAAAGAGAAATTCAGAAATCGAGTCGATTATTTGATGGCGGGCGAATGAATTAGTCGGGTACATTTTGAAGAAATTCCACTATAGTTTCACTTCATTTTATCAATTCAACATTGTGTTTTATTATATTATTTATAATTTTCAGATCTTTTGCAAATAAAATATTTTGTTTCCTTTTTTTTTTCTTGCTTTCACATAATGATTCCATAGTGTCAACAGATTGACTTGAAGAATTCCATTTACAAATGTTAATGATGATTGAAATGAATGGAAATTGAAATGGAAAACCGGTTGAGGGTTTTTGCTGGTGTTGTGATTGACATCAGTTTTGGTGTGTTCGACATTTAGTTTTCATTGTTGTTGTTGTTGTTGTTGGTGATGATGTTGTCAGTTTTATTATGATTGTTGTTATTCATATCATATTTGCCATCGCAGCTATTGAATTTATCGTTATCATTGAATGGTATATCAATGGTTGGATTTGAATAATCATCGCTACATCGCCAAAATAATTTTCGTTTCGAATCTTTTAATGCTAAACGAAATTCAACCGTATCATATACCTCTCTCATTTTAAAAAATGCCATTCCAGTTAAATGTGAATCAGATCCGGCCTGATGTTGGGGCCCAACACGCCGCAATTCCAATTGATCGGCCACTTCTTGTAAGCCGCCTTTAAGATTCTTACATGATTTCATCAAATATTTAACATCATAAATGGTTGGAAAATATAAACGTAGCAATTCAAAGAATTCCCCCTCTTCGGCTGGTAAATTTTGATCCGTTAACAATTTAAGTAAATATCCAAAATCATAGCCCGAATGAAAGCTAAGCCATTTGATGTTATCGATTAGCACAATACCGGATGTCATTAATAGTTCAGCAAAATCGGATGGATCGATGCCTTCTTCTTCGTGCTTTTTGAATTGGATGCCGGAATTTTGTAGCAAATCGATTGAATCCTGGGCATACATATCCTCGCTGCAACATACAAACACAAATTTTTCAATGTATTTTGAATGAAAAATATGATATCCAAACAGACAACAACTAAATTGAATGTCATTTAACTTACGATAAATTGAACTTAAAATTGAATTGCCATGTTGAATAGCCGGCCGGCGTTTTTGCTTCATCGTCCATAAACGTAAGGCCTAATTGTATAATTCGTAACAGATCAACATTACAGCGCAATAGCTGATATTGATAATCAGCGGCTGAACGAAATTCTCCAATTGGACGGGCAACAACGCCCGGAAATTCTGTATCCATTGCAACATAATGATATTTTTGAACGATTTGACGTATGGTACGGAATTCTTCCTCTAAATTGTGTCGCCATACATCACGAATGCCACATTCTTCATTATTTGGTATGTTACCGCCTGCCGTTGCACCAACTGTTGTTGAATGTGTTGTTACACCGGCGCTGACAGCACCACTAGCATTGTTACCAACACCGACAGGAACACCACCAATCGCAGATGGCATTGCCTGATTATAATACTGCAACGAAAAAAAAAAAATAAAAAAAAATTGAACACAAAAACACACACAGAGAAAACGGGAAAAATTTGATAATTTGGCGGGCAAAAATCTGAATCGGATCAGACTTTAAATATGTTGGAATTATCGTTGGAATTTACCACAGGTGTGAGTCTAGCGCTTGTGGCAATATTTGGTTGAACATAATAAGGTACCAACGCTTGACTATAATTGTAATACATGATTATTGTTTTTGGAGGCGTCAAATTCCCAATTTTGAAAAAAATTTCAATTTATACTAATCTCAATAATGGATTTCGGCAATTTGGTGCCGCAAATCAGATGTAACGAACTAAATTCCCTTTTTTTTCGAAAACGAAATTTTCTTCCTAAATCAAAATGCAGCACGCGCTCTTCAGTTAGAGTTACATCAAAACACTGTTGCGTATCGAATCACCGAAAATCGAAAGCACAGTTCAAGCCGAATAAAGGGAGAATAGCAAAAATAGAGGAGATTTTCTTCTTTTTGCATCTGTACCGAATAACGGTAATTGTTTGACGAGATAAAATTTATGCATATCGCACGTGGTAAATTATTTAAATGGATTTCATAGCGATTAGCGCAATATCGAGTGCGACACATTCCAACCGGCATGCCAAACGCACGCAAATATTGAATCAATTTCAAGCATCGATTTATGGAACAAATTTTATATCAAGTCTGGCTGCCTGATCGAATGACTGACTGAATGTCGGTCGGTCGGTCGGTTGGTCGGTCGATCGGTCGCTTCATATTTGTAAATAAATACAAAATCACAAATGTAATGAATAATTTTTTAGCCTCACGCACACACACACACACACACACTAATCATGTCAAATGGTCCATTGTTATTCCAAGTATTTAAAGCGAATTTCCAACAAAAAAAAAAACAAAAAAAAAAAATTTCATGTTTTTCTTTTTTTAAATTTCATAAAAATGCTAAATCAAAAAGTTTTAACAAACATTTCGTGAGTGTGCCGTGGATATTGTTGATTTGTTGCCACCTTGATTTGTTGATTAATACACAATTTTGTCACATAAATTAAAAGAAAAATCGAATAAATCGAATAAATTCGATTGGCCGTTATTTTGTTGGTGATGTGTATGCTTTTTTTATTTTTATTTTTGGAAAAATAGAAAACAGAAAAGACTAAACACTATTTTTGCAACACATTATTATTTTTGGTGGATTCTATTGTATAGTATGTGTATATTATCTGTGGTACTTTTATAAAAAAAAAAATGTCATGGCGGCATTAATCAAGTTTGATGTTATATGTCGCTTTTATGGCGAAGTTGGCGCGTCAGTGGTAATATATATTGGTCAGTAAATCGGCACATTGAATTCGCCACAATTTGGGCTGCGTTCAATACATACCGACCGTTTGTCAATCGTCAAAGGATATTTTTATTCTTTTATTTTCTTCAAAAAATTAAAAGGACAATGGAATTACAGGTTGGCCTATATTTTCAAATTTTCATTTGAAATATTTATCGCTTTCAAAAATTATACCTTCGAATTTAACACGGTCGGCTATTGAATTGCAGTTTTTTGTATGGAAAAAAGAACGCACCCTTTCAATTGGCCGATGAAATATCGTAATAGTGAAGTTTTCAACGGAGCCCGATAGGTGGATTATTATCGTCTGTACCAAATTCAACAATCGTCATATATCAAATGCAAATTGAAACTTTTTTGACATTCCAAATGAAATTTGATATACGGCAACTTTGTTTACTTTCATTGAGCGCAAAACTAACTAATTTTGTATCCGTTCATACGACAAAAAAAAAAAAAAAGATCCATCATCGTTCGAATTTGATGTTCAAAATTTAACAAACGATGGAAACTTCCCCAAAATCCACCAAAGGTTTGCATTTCAAATAGGAATTATTTTCCAAAATCCGTTTAAATGTTCCACTTTGCGCTTTTGAGTGCTATAATTTACCATTTAAATTTGAATCCAAGTTCAAAAGATATTGGACGAAAATAAAAAATAAAAAATAACGTTCTTTTTGTGGTGTTACAGATAGTCTGGAGGTGACAGGAATATCAAGAAGTGGTCGTGTCAGAAAGAAATCATCAAAATTAGTGGACTTTCGTTCGCCAGATGATATTGATGCGGAAAAAGCAATAAAACGTTCATATACTCACAAAAGCCCCACATCAAAATCAGCCCAACGATCACATTCGAATCTGTTGCAAACACCAAAATCCACCATAAAATCATATTTTCAGCCAATTCCACAATTTCGAACGAATGATAATAATGTGTCATCGCCGTCTGTCGAACGGGAATCAACATCAACCATCGAAATGGATTTTATCGATGCTGAAAAGGAAATTGATATGTTATTGTCGCCAAGTAAATATTCAAATAAAGATGTTAATGCATATGTGACAAATAGCAATGAAATTGAATCAGACGAAGATTACAATAATTTGACCATCGATACAACCGTTCGAAAAAGTGCTTATATGTCAGAAAAATCAACAAAAAAGAAAATTTACAAAGATGGTGAAATTATATTGGCGAAACCACAACGCAAAGATAAAGGCAAACCAAGATACACGGCCTATATGCTGTGGGCGAAAGAAGTTCGACAAGAAATTATGAAATCCAATCCAAATATGGACTTTTCACAAGCATCCCGACGCTTATCAACATTATGGGCCAATGTACCGGGCAATGAGAAACATATTTGGCGACGACGTGCCAAACGGGTTACAATTAAAAATAAACGAGCCCTAAAATTGGGTGAAAAACTCACGAATAAATATTTGAATAAACAACAACGCAAAAAACCGGGACGCAAACCAAAGAATCCAAATCCAGAAATTACTGCCACAATCACATCGAAAAAGGCAAAAACCGAACGAAAATCGAATGGCAACCATGAGCCCATCGTGCGAAAGAATCGAATTATTTTGGATAATAGCAATGGACGAAATAGCAATACAACAAACAATAATGATCGATCGGGTGCGATAACACCAGGCGCTTATAAAGTGACTGGTATGGGTCCAACTGAGGTTGCTGCACATCTTAAATTACTTGGTGACAATCTTACGATCATTGGTCAACGGCTTAAGGAACATGAGGTTTGTTTGAAATGAATCATTTTCGAATGTTCAAAATTAAAATTTTTGGTTTTATTTTGTTTTAATTCAGGGTCAAATCACGGTATCGGGAAGCCTTTCCGTTTTGCTCGATAGTTTATTATGTTCGTTGGGGCCGCTGATGTGTCTAACAACATTGATACCTGGCATCCAAACGTCTACACAATTAAGAGACAATTTAGTCAATACATTGGATAATATTGCGTATGTGATGCCTGGATTATAAATCCAGGATTCATCGGTTCGGTTTTATTGTTTTTAATTCTTCGAAAGAAAATAACAGATTAATTCATTGTTGAATCCTCTATTAACTTTCTCGAATCCCCCTCCCGCCCCCCCCTCCCCTCCTCTAACGCTGTTAAGCCTTCGGTCAATTATTATGTAAATATTTAAAAAGAAAAATGTATTAATAAATGAAAATCATCAGTTTATTTGTTCTTTATTTTTCCATAACACTTTCCGCTGACATTGAACAAACAAGAAATAAGAAAATATTTGAAATTACAAATTATTATTTGGTGTAGTTTATGATTCTCGAATAACAGCTAACAGTTTACAGTTTAAATGTTCCCTTATTTATGTTAATTTCGCCATTGAAATGAGAGAAAAAAAAATGGACTTTTTTTTTAACAATAATTTGTAGGTAAAAAACGAATCATGCTCAAATGTTCTCTTAACATATTTTAATATTAAGTTATATCAAAGAAAAAAAAATAATTATGAACAAATTGAGACTGAATGCAATTTCAGTTTCGAATGATTAATCCATTGATTCTCAACTGTTAATTTCATTCTGTTCGATTAAATGGAAGTAAAACCGATCGATGAATGGATGTTGGAACTTGAAAGAATTTCTCTCGAAACTGAAATCTTATTTGAACGACTAATGATGGAGATAAAATCTATGGTTATTATTGGTGGTGCAACATGCACTTGCAACTTGCATCATTTACATAATATAATCAAAAGAGATGAGCCTTTCACAAGAAGGCACCAGACACACTCTAAATTTCACGCTAAATAAGTATTTTAAAGGTAATCAATTCTAACTATCTTCCCCTTTCCCATATTAATTTCCCCCTTCTCTCTCTTTCTCTCTCTCTCTCTCTTTTTTCTAACAACAACCACAAAACTAAGATTCGATCAACACAACGACACGAAAGAGTTACGAGCGAACGAGAGAGAGTCAGCCGGAACAGGAGCGAAAAACAATAAACTAATTTTGATGTAAAAATAATAAATCTATAGAAATCTACGTTCAGTCAAAATGTCTACACATTTAATTAATTTGTTATTTGAAGGAGCTGGTATCGAGGGCACGAAGATCCTTCTAACCAACACTAGATAAATGTCTAATATGGCTGCCTTGCTGACTGGCTGGCACGCTGTACGTAATAATTTTAATCGACAAAAGAAAAAAAATAAGATTTAAATGAAAAGTTCTCATCTAAGAGATTTGAGACGTTGAAAAAAAAGAGATGCTTTGGCTCACATTAAATCTCCAAATCATCTTTCATCAATTTATCGAATATATCATCCAAATATGGAACACTTGAGCCAACATCATCGCAATCGTGTTTCATTGTATCAATTTGACGGGATAATTCAGTCAGTCTTTGTTCGCCCAATGCAACGCTACCCGATTTCAATCCGCACAACAAATGCCATGATAAAATTTTAAAGCAACTACGCCTAATCGAATTATGTGTTTTATTATCCCAGATTGGTGTTGATCGTACTATTGGCCATGCCATCAATACATAATCAATCAATGCATCCCAATTTTCAGATTCATTTAATTGATGACCATGATCGATAACAATTTTTTTGAATGTATTTAAATGTGTTGCGGCCCTGGAATATGCAACCGAATCAGTATTTTTAACTAAACGTGATGTTGGTAAACTTTTAAAAATATTTTTTTTCATTTGCAGCAAACGTTCTTCCATCGGTTTGATATCGGGCATTGGTAAATGGTCACGAATTTGTGTTTCAATATTTGGCTCTTGATTGCAAAGCTCTTGAATAACATTGATCAATTGATCCTGTGAATAGCCTTTCAATACTTTGGTCAATGGTGTGTTTGAATTTTGTTGGGCAATTGGCGATTCGGTGAGTCGTAAACGTTTCGATTGTGGCGTATATTGTGTGGGTGATACGGCCAATGTAGATTGTGTACGTGTTGTTGTTTTACGCGGTGATTGACCAAATGATTGGGATAATGTGTTTGTTGGTGATTGTGTTTCGGTTAAATGTAAACGTTTACGTGGTGAACTACGTAATGTCATTGTTGATGTTGATTTGGTCGGTGTACGGAGAATAGATAATGCTGATGCTGCCCATTGGGTTTTATCTGGTGACCAATTGATTGAACGGCGACGGCCTCTTTGACGAATTATCACTATGTATAAAGATGAAATGAAAACGAAACGAGAAAAAAAACAAAATAAAACAAAATAAATCAATTCCGGCCGGTGTCACTATTTTGGCGGCAACTGAAGCACAAAAAATTACTTACATTCATCTTGAGATGGTGATGGTGTTAAATATCCAATTGGAATGTTATCCAATGGGCTATCAACAACCGTTCGATTCAAAACCGGTGGAATTTCATCGGTTGATACACGTAATTGACTCATGCGAACTGGAATTTCAGCCAATGCTGTGCGACGACGATTTACTTGAGTGGCCATTATGATGGTTTTGTTGGTTCTATTTTAAGAATTTGTTGTTGGTTTTTTTTTCTTTCTTTCTTTCTTTTTACGTTTAAAAATGACACACAAAATTATATTGAACGCAACAAAAATCTATCAAGAAAAAAATGTTTTCCGCAAAATTCCGAAAATTCAATGCGTGAGACGAGGTCTGGATCCGTTGTGTGATTGCTTATTTTTCAATTTTTACCAGTTTATTCCGGGAAGGGGAAGGATTAGTTTAATGTTGATTTAATAACTTACATCTCTTTTCTCTTTCACTTTCTCTTCTGGTGTTGTGTTTATTGAATTGAATTTGTTGATCGTGCATCAAAATGACCCATTGCCCCACACAAACATAACCAAAAAAAAAAAAAAAATTAGGAAATTTAAAAGAAGCAAAAAAATCGAATTTCAATTAAGTTGTGTTGAATTGTGTCAAATTGATGCAAATTTTTTGTTCCAATTCGAACATTCAATTGATGATGCCGCATCAATTATCATTATTATGAATCTCATCCACTCCATTCAATTAATATTCCATTTCTAATTTTTTATTCATCGAATTTCACGTACCTTTTTCACCGACAATAATTCAATTTCACACAATTTTCCTTTGCTCTTATCTCATTTAAAATTTGTTTGTATTTTCTGTTTTCAGTCTTCGATATTATAAATATAAATAAATCGATGTATGTTTTTATTTTTCGGCTGTGCAAGGGAATCGATTCGACAAAAGAGTGAAAAAATAAAAATGTCGTTCTGTATTTTCGTTTTGTTCGATAGTCTTTTGAATGTGTCAAATGGTGTACGCTTTGCATTGTTCCCGCCAAATACACCAAGAAATGTTGTTATTATTTTTTTTTTTTTTTCATTGCGATTGTTGGTTTTTCAGTTGGATCATATCAAGCGTCAAATTCATGTCAACCAATGCACAATACATAGGCGCATGTACTGAGCGCGATTGGTGTCTTTGAGGTACGCACACATGCACCTAGCCACCATGTTCACCAATTAGCCTGAAGTTGGTTTCAAACTGGATTTCAAAAATGTTCGTTAAATCAAAATAATCATCAATCGTTCGGAATTCGGAAATGTATTGGAATTGAGCTGTATTGCTCCTGTTTCACCCATTCGAATCTTTAAGATAATTTATTTTCGGAAATATTTGATTGAAAACGAAAAACAACTGATTTTTTTCTAAGCCTGTAAACGCACTTTAAACCTTTCATGAATAAATTTTATTACAAAAACAAATTATCGCCAGCCTATAATTCTGCTTACATTCAAAAATAGCTAGACAAAAAGGTGACGCTAAATGCCATCTCCAATTGTTCCAGCAAAAAAAAAAAACAAACAATAAACTGATTGAGTTAATCAAAAATCAGACCAAAATCATTGAACTAATGAAATTCAAAATATAATAAAATTGATATCATTTTTATTTATCAAAGCGCAGACGCTTATTTGAATAATGTTGACGGAGCAACAACAATCATCACAATCACACAAAAACAACAACACCAATCCAAACTGAAACCGCCGAATATCGTTGAACTTGTCGATTCATTATTTTATATTATTTATCGGGTGATACAAATTGATATGTTGTCGGCTGTCGGGGTGATACACAATGTGTATACAAATGATGGCAAATGATGGAATTGGATCGATGATCGGTTAACAGTGGGAGGGTGGGCAGACAATTTTATCAGTGACCTCAATAAATCGATGGCTAAATGGAAATTTAGGTGAAATGCATAAATTGATTGAAATTAAACGACAAACGAAATTTTTTTTTCATCTGAATAACATTAATCACCTCAATTCCCGATATCAATATTGCCTATCCCGGTTCAAAATTCGGAATCAAAATAAGATAATCATGCATAAAATTGAATTGTCCTCAATTGGCCTTTTTGTGTGTGTGTGTGTTTTGTTTTAAACGAATGCAATTGTTGACACTCTGCCTGCTTTTTTTTGCCTTGTTTAATAAACTCAATGCAAACCATTATTGAATGAATTTATCAACGAAATTGGGCATCGGAATGACCAATTGCCCAAAAACGAATAGGGACAATCACTTTTCTCGCTCTTTTGGCTGATATCGTTTCGAACGACGGTGAATAATAATAATAAATGAATAAATTAGAGAAAGAGAAAGCAAAAAATGAGCTACATACGTATATATTTCTTAATAATAATTCTTTCTTTTCTTTTTCTTTTATTTTCGTTGATTTTTTTATTTTGTTGTTCGTTTCTTTCTGAGCAATGCACTTCCGTAGCTCAAATATGGTTTGCAATTCGATTGCTTAATGGTCATAATCATCATCAGCCATATTCAAAATGGGCCTGAGAGTGGTTGGTTACTAGAATGGGTGCCACTGTCATATGCTTTTGATCATGATATTTTTTCGACAAAAGAAAAAAAAATAAAAAATAAAAAAACCGTCACGCAATTTTATTCATTGTTTTGTGTTTTCTTCCTTTTTCTTCATTTTGTTACCAATTCCTTCTTCTTCTTCTTTCTTTTGCAAATGAGGAATGCGGCTATGCTGTAATAATAATTCAAATGTAATAATAATTCAAGTAAATATCGCTTCCTTTCCAGTTGTTTGCTCTCAGCTCTACGTTCAGCTCAATTCAATTCAGATCACATGGATTGAATTGGTGCAGCTTACTACTCGGTGTCGATTGTGGATCGCAGAATAATTTTCAAAAGGAAACCGGTCGCGAACCGTATTATATTCAATGTTTAATAAGAATACATGGCGAAAACTGAAAGAAAAAAAACCGTTTGAATTGTGTATGTGTGTCGTATATTCAGGGTGTCCATTCTACTAGTCCGTTTAATGTTGTGGCCATTCAGTGCTCAGTGTCCAACACATCCTGTTATCAATTAACTGTAAGTGCGTATTATATAAACACAATTAAGTGTTTTGTTATGCAGTTTAATGTATGCGTCGATTATTCAGTTTTCAGTGGTCAGAGCTCAAAATAAAAATGCACTTTCTCATATGTAAAAATATTTTTTGCAGGCGATGACGGAATGGGAATCCGTTTGGAGAATTTCTCAAATGTATTATGGCCCTGTTCTTCAAATTGGTTTGGATTGAAAGACCGAAAAGAGAAAAAAAAAAATAATAGCATATTTATTGATTACAGGAAAAGAAACATAAATTATTATTATCAAACTGAACATGTGTCGGCACGTTTGGGATCGCGAAAGGCTTTATGCAATGTGAGTTTGTAATGGTAGTAGTAGTGTGTTCAATTGATTGCTGGACGATTTGGATTGCGCCGATATTTCCCACGATGATAAAAGCATCTTTCGTTTATGATGAAATGCCACACAGACTCGGCCTATGCATTAACCATGATTGCACATTTTTCGCACAGTGCGGGTGAAAAAGATGCTCTCAATTTAAATGACAAAAAAGAAATATTGAATGGTTGAAATTTCCTTAATTTTTCGCCGGGTCATCGAATCCTCATCCTCATCCTCATCCTCATTCACACGCTATCGAATTGCCCATTTGGAATATTATGGTATGTATATTACCGCCTGTCCCGTAACGCATAGTGTATAACAATACATATAAGATTTCAAATTCCTATATTTTATAATATTTTATCGTATCGTATTTCGTCGCTGCTTTTTTTTTGTCTCGGGTGTTTTATGTTTTTTCTTCGCCTTCATTTCTGCCATGATCACTTCGCATGATCAATGCACATTTCAAATTTCCCAAAAAAAAAGAAAAAAACAGAAAAAAATAACAAAAATGATTAGGCAAACCAAAACGGCTCACACGGATCAGATCAAACACATTCCAAAAATTCGTTTATGTGCATCGAAACAACAAACAACGATGCTGTTCGGGTTTTTCGTCAAAATTCTCGCGAAAAAAATACCATCAATGAATGGCATTGTGTTCACATTAAAGAATTCATGAATTCATAATATCGGTCCCAAACTACCGATTTCAGAATTTTACAGGCACCAATATCCAACTTCATAAAAGTTTTGATTTTTTTTTTCTTTTTTCGCTCCCTCTTCTTCATGGAAAACATACCGATCTGAAAACGCACAAATGCAAAAGAAAATAGCAAGTTATAGTTGGGTACGGAATTTTTGGAATTATTCCATAATAAAATCTCGTTATTGATAAATATTTTATGAAAATCTTTCTTAGACTGTTTGTTTCTGTTTTTTTTTCTCCGGCCTGCATTCTTTTATATTTGAACGTTTTTCTGTCGCTTTCATTTCTTGGAAAAGGGCGTCTGAATTGATTCACTTCGATTATTATCGCATGCATAAAAAATGCATAAATTTCGCCATTCAGCGATCAAAATAAAACAAATGACACATCGCCATTGCAATGGAAAAAGCAATATCAAGATCAAATTTTTATCATCGGGAAATTGGTAATGTAATTGGTTTGGGTCAATCAACCTTTTCAATTGAACTTCGATTTGAATGCTATAACTGAAATGAGAAGAAACGAAACGATCGCGGTGAATTGTAGCGGACTTCGAAAACGGTAAAACAATTGAAATTTAAAATTACAATTCAAATTCGAATTCTATTAATTTCGATTCCGTTTGAATTTATCGATGAAAAATGGAACATTCAAAGTGATGAGAGTGGGATCTGCATTTTCAATATCATTCATTCATTCATTCATTCATTCATTCATTCATCGAAACGAAGCAATATTAAGCGAATTTAATTTCAATGACAGCAAAATCAATGTGATCAAATTCATTTGGTTAAAGCAAAGCAAGTCAGTTACCGTAAAACCAAAATCGTTTGCATCAAATCGAATAAATTTTTTCATTCTATTTTTGTTGCATTCAAATAAACTTGCTATCGTCACCAGTCACCATATTTGTATATCAATCAATCATTTGAAGATAGATGCAGAAAATGAAAAAAAAAAAAACGAAGACAACACAAAACTTTAGAATTGTTTTTGCTGGTCCATGATTTAATGGGCCGTTTTGCGTATGCAACGAATTAGTGGATCCGATAAATAATAATAATAAATCTCCTGCCATATCAAACATTCTCGAACACACCATTCGGTTCAATGTTTAGCTAATGACAAAATGCATTTAACCTTGGTCTTTGGATTTTCGGATCGCCATTTGAAAGGAATATTCACATTCTAAATTAAAGATTTCGGCTGAATACCATTTGCCATTTTTGTTTTCGTGTTTTTTTTTTTTTTTTTGCTGCCTTAATGTTTAACGTTTGACACCATAATGTTTATTATTTCCACGAAATGCTCAGTATTTGTATCGTTGTATCCATTCAGTGACTTCAGATTCTAGCTAAGCAGTTGAGCATCCAAAAGGACTATCCAGTTTTCGTTGTTATTTTGTTCATCCGCATCAAACATACGCCAAATCGCATTAATTTATTTATTTGATGGCGACTCCCCCCCCCCCCCCCTTCCTTGCACATTTATTTGTGGCTTTTTTAAAACTGCAAAGCTGCACGAAAATACAAAGATCGATGATATCACTTTCTCTTTCATCATTTAGTGGTTTTGTATTCTCTCTCTCGCTCTCTCATTTCTTTCTTTTTTTTTGCTACTGTTCTGTCCTTGACCGTACCTCAATAACAAGTATTCTTACATTTATTATGCATATAAAAGCTATATGATTGACGGCCAAACAAAAGGAAGCGCAACAAAATAAGCAGAAAAAAATCACAATGAAACAACAAATATCGTACACCGGACACCAACGGAATACATCGTAGAATTTCAAAACTAGTAAACTGAACATGGGACATGGCTTGGCCATACACACACACAAAGCACATATGACACAAGACAAACGAACAAATAGTGGCAATGCCTTGAAAGATGAAGAATGCGGGGGGATTTTTTGTGTACTTTTTCCTGTTGTCCGATCTCCTCTGTGCAAAACCAATGCATATAAAGATTCAATTCAATGATTTAATGGCCGTGATTTGATTCGTTTCTAATATAAATTATATATGTGTCGTTAAATCCAGAGTGTTCAAAGTGTGTCAAAATCGGGTTCGTTTTGGGTAGTTTTGGATCAAAATTTCTTAAAATTAAAGTTCATCCTAGATCAAGCTAATTGTGACCGAGGCGGCTGAGACCACCGCAAGGACTCGGCCTCAAAATGTTATAAATTACCTTTTTCTTTAATTAAAGCCAATACGCACCCATATTTTGGTTGTTAGTCGGTTTTTTTTTTGTTCATCACCTTTTCGTTTTGTTTTGGATGTCGTCGCGCATTTGCGATGAATGGACCCATTTATTCTATAATATGCAATTTTTATTTGGTTCAAGAATGCCAAATGGCAAATGAGGACAGATAGAAATAAAGAACAAAACGAATAAGCCACGAAACATAAACAACAAAATAAGCCAACAACGGCAAATGAAAGAAAAATAAGAAGAAAAGAATAGAACACAAACACGAAATCATCATCATCGGGACAAATCCAATTTTAACTGCATCACAAAACATCCGAGATATAGATGTGAACATTGATTTGAATGTTGAACACAAGTTCAAGGTGTCATCAATTCTAAACATGACTATAACAATATAAATATACATAATCAAAAGATACTTGTATAATAATAATAATAATAATAATTTGCCTTCTACTGGCGTCATTTTTTCAATTTTGCATCGAGTCTTTACAATGAATTCAAATGTGAACGACCATTCCATTAAGCATTTTGATTATAAAACAACTATTATTATTTGTGGTGCATACTTGAATCAAGTGAGACCAAGCAAGAGAGACAGAGAGAGAGAGAGAGAGAGAGAGAGAGAGAGAGAGAGAGAGAG
>GL501515.1:1110606-1125420 GCA_000149185.1 Mayetiola destructor
GAGAGAGAGAGAGAGAGAGAGAGTGATCTAAAGAGAGAAAGAAGAAGACGAAAACCTTACACGGATACAAATCCAAAAGTTTGTCTTCGTAAATTTGCATTCATTATTATTTACTTTATATCATATATTTTGCTCTCTTTTATTTCTGGACAAAATTTTGTGTTCATTCATTTTGCGTGTGTCTATTTATTACGCTCGCATATATATATTTATATATTGACATTTGATGTACAATGTACTTTCTTTCATTTCAAGTGTATTTCAAGTTTCAAGTGTTGTATCAAAAATACTTTTTCACGTTTTTATTTTGTTGTTTACTTATTTATCATTTCAAATGAAAGGAGTTCATAGTCTCATTGTCCTTCATTTGATGGATTGTAACACAAAAGAATTACCCCCCCCCCGTTCCCGTCTCCCATCTCAAGTTTTAAGTATCAAAAAGAACAAGTAAAAGAAGAAGAAGAAGAAATGATTCCTCTGTTCCTCCCATTCATTTCATTTTTTTTCGTTTGCAATTCAAAGAACATCCAAACAAATTTATATTAATGTGCACATTTTGAAACGATCCGATCGCCATACGATCAAAACGACATTCATTTTATTTTTATCATCATAATTGTTTTCATTTTACTTATTATTATAGTTTAAATCTTAACCAATCGAATTTATTGTGGGGATGCTGGAACCGACATTTCTATTGTTTCTGAACAATCGACAAAGAATTTTGAATCCTATCCATTTCCATTGGAACTTTACTTAACCGTGATAAATGCCAAAATTACATCAGAAAAACATAAAATGCAACATTTGGAAAATTTGATTCGAGACAGGTATACATATATATATTGTGGCTTGAGTTTTGATTTGCGGCTTTAGATGTACTTTTGGGATTAAATGTGATGAAATATCGAAATTCTCTTAAATATTCGTTGCTGACATTTTTTGTTTTTTTTTTATTTTTTACTTATTTACTCATTTATTTACCTATTAATTTAATTATTTATTTATTTTTGAAAAAATCAAAACAGAAAATTCTTTTCACTTTGAACTTTGAACTGATTGATCGTTGTGTTTGTTGTAAAAAATACGCGTTTTATGTTGTTTCTAAAGAATAAAAAATAAGGAAAACTAAACATAAAAAACGGCAAAAATTCTACAACACAAAAAGAATTAAAAAAAAAACTCAAAAAGTCAAAAAAAATACGAAATGAAATTTATGAGCAACCGCACTTTTCAACAGCCATATTTGGTATAATGCTATGAATAACTTGTTTATCATCATCAAAATACAAAAGACTCAACGGTGATAGTTTGCGTGGCGAACAACATGTTGGAAACGATGAACTCAACGAATAGAGGGTTGTGTGTGGATATTTTGGCAAAAAACCCATTTGACACTCACCAGCACAATAATATGCTTCATATATATCCGGTGCAATGATCCAATCCCATCCAAATTTTCGAAAATCAACACGCAATGGATATCGACAACATCGCGATTGTCGCTCATTTTCCCGGCAATCCATTGCCATATGACGTTTTGTACGATGCTTACGTGTGTCTCTCGTTTGGATTTCAATGTAAGGGCGCTAAATGAATGAACATTTGAAAAGAAAAGAAAAAAAAACAATAAAATTCAAACAAAATCAAATGTAAACAGACTTATATGCACTTATATGTAGATACATAATATTTGGAAGTAAAAAATGAATAAACCGCGGGACGGGAAAAACTTACATTTTTGGAATTTGTATCAAGAATAAGCAAATGTCGCATCGATGTTTTGATGACGATTTCCTGTACGATTTCGGTTGTATCGGAGGGATGTTGTTGTTGTTGTTGCTGCTGTTGTTGAACCAACTAAAATTGAAATTAAAGAATGAGAACAATAATATGTTTGAAGATTAAGACGTTTAAAACTGACGCCGGGCATTGAATTATATGTAATTAAAATGAGCCAAAAACCGAAATCATCTTTCGCTTACCATTTGTGTGATATTAAATTTGATCCATTCGCCATTGCCCTTTGGTATGGGACCTTCATAGTTGCTATCTGTTCGGGTGAATCGAATTTGTTGTTGGGATGTTTGTTTTGAACTATCTAGCTCACTGTTACTATGCTGCTTGCAGATTACAAAGCAAATATATATTAATAATATGAATAAAAATTGAGTAATCGAAAGAAAAAAACCAAACAAAAAAAAAAACATTTACTGGATGTTACACAAAATAATAATGATCCATAATAATAAATAATTAAGAAATTACCTGTTGCTGATGACGATGCACAAATCGATTTATCGAAATGGACAAATTATTTCCATTGGCTGCCTTATTATTGTGATATCGATTGCTTGAACCAGAAACCGTTTGTGAATTGGCTGCCTCATTTTCGGCTCTCCATTCTTCACCATGCACATATAAATGAAACGTTGCACTGCTTATCGTCAAATAATGATTGTTTTTTATGGTAAATTCGAGAATGTCGCCGCGATGTCTTGCCTTCGACACTTAAATCCAAAATATCATACAAATAAATGAAAAGAAATGAAGAAAAAGAAAGAAGAGCGAAAAGGAAGAAAACAAACAAAAGCCAGACATTTGCATATCATGTGAGTAAGTATCCATTCAAATATCGTTTGATTGTTTTTATTTTATTCTTCTTTTTTTCATATATTAAATGTCATAATTTAAGATGAGTTTTTGATGGGTTTAGAAATTTTTAGAATGCAACGCTTGCAACATTTGATTGGAAGAGCAACGAATTGTGACACATAAAATATCTCGATGGGAATAAATGAAACCAGTTTATTTTTATTTAGTTTTTCTTCTTTTATCATTTTGTAAAAATCATTTTCATAGGATTATAATATCTGTGAATGAACCATATATAACCTCCGGGTCCAATACCAAATCTACCGGATGACTATTTCGAAAATTTCGTGTACATTTCAAGCAGAAAAGATGAAAACAAAGGAAAAAATGAGGAATAATTGCTGTTGTCTTGATTGAAAGCTGACAAAGCCAAACAAACCGAAGAAAGAGAATAAACACACACACACACACAATCGCCAAAGAAACACTTTTGATATCGTTTTCGTGATCAGCGAACCCAAAAGATTCGAGAGAAGAGGAATAATAAAGAGAAAAAAAATGAGCAGCGCCTTTGTATTATAATAATTTAATAATATTGCTGATTGTGTTAGGTTCGATCGATTTAAATGTTTTGCTGTATTTTTTCTTATATTTTTCTTCCAGTTTTCCGCCGGTGCTATCTCGCCTGCTCGGCCATTATAACAAATTATATTTGACTGATATTGATTTGTATGCAGAAAGAATCAATGGGTTCGGTTGAATTTGTTAGAGGTTAGAGCACTCTCTCTTTCTCTCTCTCTCTCTCTCTCTCTCTTTCTCTTCCCAAACCAAAACCGATTTCAGATTCCAGTATGTTCGTTCGACTAACTACTGCACTAACCAACCAATCATTCAATCCGAACGCCACACATTCAAACACGCACATCCATAATATGTATAAACCAATCATTCCAACCATAATGGTTATTATTAATTTATGTATGGGTTCAAATGAAAGGTTTTCGATTGCTATCAACCATATTGATTACAATTACTATCAATTTTCCAATTAAATTTACTTTGCAAATTTTCAATATGATAATTAATTATAGAGAGCTGCAAGCTATTTAAATCGATTCTGATAAATTACATTGTTTGAGTTTTTTTTTTCGCGATTGTGGTTTAGCGAGAATGGTTTAGCACACGTTTGCTAAACACACTAACTTCAAAAACAAAAAAACACAAACATTCGATATTAGCTATCAGATTATGAAAACAAGAGGCCATGTTCAGGCATAAAAGGCATGTTCAACATCGTACTGAATGCCAAAGTATAGTGTTGTACATAAAATCGGTGATTGAGAATTGAGAATATGAAATCGGTTTGGTCGATTTAAATATTGCATCCACCCGATATTTGTGTTTGAGCCCTTGGCAATATTATTGCGATCGTTTCTCTTTTCTTTTGTAATTTTTTATTATTCGGTTGGTGTTATTAGTGGTTTTTTCTTTCTTCTTTTTCGCGGCCTGTTGTCAGCCTTCTGTCCAATTGAATGAGTAGGTGTGCAATTTTGGAGCCATTAGTTGTGTGTTTCGTGTTTTTTTTTTTTTAATTAAATTTTCAGCTATTTTCCTCCGTTAAATATTTTTTCCCAAACTTTATTTTATGCTATGTTTGATGTTTGGCCGTTCGTTTATTCGTCTTAATCAACAAATCCATTGGATTCAATAGGTTGAAATACACAATTTTCCATTTAATGATTACGACATAAGTACTTCAGTAATCGTCATATCATCAAACGAAATTATTACAACTATAAATGAAATTGTTATGAAGAATAGCGCTCGACAATTCGGAATCGATGGCATAACAGTACCACACAATCCACACTTCACAATGGTCCACATTCAATCGGTACACAACGTTCAAAATCATAATTGTAAATTTGTTTATTTTTTTTTTTTCTTTTGCAACGATCAAATACCTGAATTTCAATGATTTCATGAATAACACGCGGCTCGCGATCTCGGATATATTTCATTTTCGGAAATGTATGAGCTACAACTTTGGCGATGATTTCATGAATGAAATTCTTTGTTTCCTCATTTTTTATTTTATTTTCATTTTGGATTTAAATCACATTCATTTGACTTGCAAATTGAATTCTTTTGGTTTTGTGAATGAGACTCACACATTTTATGACAATTATATTTATATGTGTAAATATTTGACCGGGAGCCAATCAAATTTGCCATTCGTAATATTGAAATTCATTGATTGTGTATGAGACATGAGGCACGAAATTTGATCACATCGATACCAAACAATGTATTATTCATGATAATATTGAATCCAAGCCAAGCCAAGTTACCGGCCGGCCGGATTGTTTATTTGTACAAGTATGTTGCGAAATGGATCCATAATCGATGCAACGGTAAAAAAGGGGCTGACCAACTGGATTCGTCTTTTCTTTTTCATTCCATATATGGATAAAATGGTGCTAATTTGCCATATCATTTTAATGAATGATAGAAAAAAGAGGAAAAAATGAAACGAACCGATTTTGCATTCTATTCCATTCAGTTCTATAACTAATTGAGTCGTTTATGTGATATGCATTTGCAACCAGGAAAAACATAAGGGTTGGCTTTAATTCTTTTCGCTTCCGTACTCGAACATAAGAGCATTCATTGGCAAGAAGCAAACAAAATATGGCAAACGAAGGCCGGTTGAACAATTGAAAATAACAATTGACGAACGATCATTTTAATGGGAAAAATTACCAAAAGAATCAATAATAAGTCACACAATTCAAAGCTCTTTCTCTCTCTCATTTCACATAGCATTTAGGCACGCATATTGTAAATTTTGATACGCTTACACATTCTATGTTAGGACTGGGTCTCCCTCCAATATTGAACCGTTTTTTATAGAAAAATAACGAGTCGATGTGCAGAATGTATTTTTTTTTCATATAAAAATCGGATCAGTATTTACAGGTGAATAACAGTAATAATTTCGAACATGAGAGAATCCATAGGATTTTGAAGAGTTTTCAGATATAGAAGTTCATTTAAATTCAAGACCTTATTGCTGCCATTTAAAAGATATTGAATAAAATTATTCAATTTTCAGCCTCAAATCATTTGTTTAAATTATTTTGTCTGAAAATCTTATGCTAAATTGGATTCGATAGTCCGGTACGCGATTACATGTTTAAAAAGGATTTCGTTTTTTTTTTTGCGGTGAAAGCAAACATAGTACATCTAGAGGGTGATTGAGGATGTTTGGAACGGTCTTTTGACCGAAGAATGCATCTTCCAACTGCGTTACATAGGACACAGCCATTGAATTACGCAAAAAACATCAAAATGGACACGCTAAAAAAGATTTCACCTGTTTTGCATTCTCTCGACATGAGTTGAATAATATCACACCAGAAAGACGACCATCGTCCATTGTCAGAGCAATAACAATCGAAGGATTTACTGGAAAACATTCGGATCGACAATGAAAACGTTTTTTTTTAACAATTCACGAAATATTTCATCAAAACGCAATTATATGTCGATCAATGATCAATAGCCGAGGATCAAATCGGAAGGTTGAAACATTTTCAGTGATTTCATTCCATAATTATCATAAAAGATTTAACATGATTGATGCACCCACATTAAGAACGAATCGACCGAAACGATTATTGATAATTAATAAACGATAACCCGATCATAATATGGCAAATTATAATCCACGGACGTCAGATGTTCAGTCGTTTGAGCGATTTGAAATTAAAAAAAAATTATTAATTGGATTATGAAAATGCATGTCGATTTGGATAACTTAAGCTTCAAACCGCACACAATGTGTATCGGTCATTTTGTGTTCGTTTTAAATCTCGGAAATAACAACAAATTTAATAGCGGTTCAAATGATTTTATGACATCATATGATTTTATGCTTTTTGTGTTGAATATAATAGCAATTCAGTTTGCTGTGCATTGTCAACCAATCGAACGTACATTGGTTTCGGCAGCTGTTTGGTGGGTCAAAGTGCATAAAAATTATTTGAGACGAAATCAAACGCTCGTGCATACAATGCATCGTGGGCAATATTGTCAAAAGTATTGGATTCAATTGCTGGCCGTCCATTGCTACGTTACTCAACGACGACGATTCCCCCAACAACGCCGATAGATTTTAAGCTTCATTCAATTCCATCTAGCCTTTCTTTTCTTTCTTTTTAATCAAATCAAAAAAGGAAAAAAAGTTGTTCTTTTTTGTTGGTTTCAACCGTGGAATACGCACAGTTCGAATCCGAAAGAGTATTGTAGGACTGTGTCAAAAAGTAGGATACGAATTGTAACATAAGCTCTGTAAATTATACCATGTATAATCGTAGTAATGACAAGAAAGGAACGCAAAAATAACTGAACGGCGTTTCAGAATTTTGTTTGCTGTGTAATTTTGCATACATTATTTTCCCTTTTTTGTTCCTGCTTCCTTTTGTTTTGTTTTGCTTTTTCGTTACGAAAACAACTTCCTGAACTACAATGAATCGAATTAATATCGTTTTCAATCTCTTTGAAACAAAAAACCCAATCGATTTGCACCCCTTCTTTCTTTCTATTTCATTTTATTTTATTTTTATTTTTTTGCTTTCTGAAAATTTTTCGGGAACAAGCTAATTTAAAATTGGAGCTACAAAACGGAACATAAATGGAATACCATACGGCTCAATTTTCCTGTTTCTTCTTTCATTTCCCCCAATTTTCGCTTCACTTCAGAATTTTATTTTTCTAAAAACGAATGACTAATAAATTATATAATCCCTCGATAAAACATGCATAATTCAACCAAAATGCAACGCATTCAAGGGTTTCCTGCAACATTATGCACAATGCATCCGTACACCCCATTACACACAACTTGCTATTTCTTGTTTCATATTTCGTTCATTTTGTTGTCAATATCCCCGTTTTTAGCTCGCATTTTTTCATTCCTTGTAATTTTTGCATAAAATGCATAACGGGTGGTCATCTCTGTAATGGCAATTCGATTCTTTAAAAATGAATATTCGTGCAAAAAACGTAAATTAATATACACCAGGCCATGGAACACTATGCGATCATATTCGATAAACATTTTATGCATGTTACAAACACCTAGAATACAACAAACACAATATGTCAGGTTTGGTCTCCTTTTACATTTTGATGCATCGTTGCCGAAGGGATTGAGGGAGAAGCACACATTTTGTTGATCACTTTTTATTCATTAATATTATCACTATCGTTTTGCCATTGCTAAAAGACAATAAATGAACGGCCTACTTTAATCGAACCATTTGCCATCGAAAATATTTTAAGGCAATTTTGTATTTAAAATGAAAATACCAAAAAAAAAGAAATCATTTGAAAAATAATAATATAAAAACGACTAAAAAAAAGAAGATGAAAATTACAAAATAGGGAGAATTATGCTTTATGCTAATTCACAAGGATAGTTAAGTTGTGGTTTCTCTCAATATTATTTTATTTTGCTGTTGTCGTTTTTTGTTTGCTGTTTTATTGTTTCAGTTTATCGCTTGCTCATATTGGTTTCCATTTTATTTCGTGGAAATAGCAAAATGCGTGTATAGATACAAAATGCACTCTATTCCTCCGTTGATTTCGTAATTTGCATTCGAACAGTCAAAGACAGCCTGTGTGTGTGTGAATATGATTGAATGTGTTGTTGTTTTTGTTGCTGGGTTTCTTTTTGTTGGCTCAATTTTCATGACTATGATACTCTTTCCAGTGCAAATTGGCCGATTCGTAAACTAAAAAATCTAAATATAGAGTAAAAACGTGCCATTTCGATTGGAGTAGACAACAAAGACACGATAAATAAAAAAGGGAATTTTCACGCCTTGAGTAGAGTGTAATTGAGACATGGCAATGTGATCAGTAAAAGGTAAAAAATTGATCGTTTTTGTTTTTTTTTTGACAGGGCTTTGAGATCCTCTGGTTTCACTATAAAATATTTAAATGAACAAATTGTCTAGTTTTTACATCAGTATTTTGGAACCACCACATACACATAAAAGGGTATAATAAATTCACCACACACCGCACCACCAAATGTACCAAAAAAGAAAAAGAGAACGAGCTCTAGCAATAAATCGCACTTATTCGGCGTTCGACATTCAGTTCTGTAATAATAATTTATTTAAACAAAAGTTACAGAAAAACCGCATACAATTGTTGTCGTTTGTTAATAGTCAATTTTGAACACAACAACAATAAATATAAGAAGATAAAAGAAAAAAAATTTAACATGACACAAAATGACACATGTGTCGCACTGTACAATGTTAGATTCTATCAAAATTCCATAATAAAAAGAAGACGGTCGTCGGTTACGAGTTTGTTGTAAGAAATCGAATAACATTGTATTGCGGTATTCGGGAGCCGCTAAGGAAATTCTAAAAATCCTGTTGGACTATGGAATATTTCATATATTTTGTTGGTATGTATTATTATTTTGTTTCGGTTGACAGTTGACGGTGTGAGAATGCAATTTGCAAATATTACATTGTGGCAAAAATGACCGAAAATGAAATAATAATATTTTGTGCGAACACCAACAACAATGCAACAAAAACTATTAAAATAACAACAACAAAAAAATAAATAAAAATAAGCAAATGAAAGAGACGATCCAGAAATTCCGAAATAAAATGGATGTGATTGATTTTAAAGGCCGTTTGAAAATAAGAGGAAAATTATTTTTATTTCGGGGTGATAATCGATGTCTGTGGTTACACACATTTTGTAGTTTTTAGTATCTCATCGTTGCTCAATAAGCTCACAATTTATTTTCATTTGAGTTTTTTCTTTTTTTTTCTTTCTATGGATTTTTATGGCCGAGCAGTTCAAAGTTGTGTGCAATTGCAATGAATGATTGATGCAATGTCCTCCAATATATGTGGAGAAAAAAAAATAAAATAAAATAATATGACAAATGTCGAATGGCAAATTGGTTTCACCGAACCCATTAAATATTCAATTTAATTGTTCAAATAAATTGATCTATAAAATAGTTTCATTTGAATTGAGAATTGGGGCCGTCGTTGAAGTTAAAGTGTCGTCTATCAGACAGGAAACACTTTTCCTCAAACTCGAAAAAATAAAGAGAAAAAGAAAAAGAAGAAGCAAGAAAGATATTGTCATATTGATGCAATTGCCTTCTTCACTCAGACAGACACATCCGAGATCCGATTTAATTTTTTTTTTTTTTTAACTAATTTCATTTTCATTTTCATTTTGGTAACACCAAACTGCACATACACATTTCGTATTGAAATTTCGTTCCAAAAATAACTGTCAATCACTGCAAAATTTCAACTCAATTAGAATTTTAATGAAAAACATCGGCAGATCGAGTATGGTGCAATTGTGAAATGATTAATTTTAGAGTGAAACGGCACACTCTGTCTGTGTGCTTCGCTTATTGCCATTACGGTTGTATTATATCGAATAGGAAAGAGAGAAAAAATCAAGAACGGCTCGCTGCTGGCGTCGATCACGAAATTTTTGTCACACGTATTTAAACAGTAGACGAATCTGATTCACCGAATAATTGCACACGTGTTTCATCGTTTCGGTTGCAATGAATATCGCACATTGCATTATTAGATGCGACCATAGAAACCGAAAAGTAAATTTATTGAACATTGAATGCAAAACATTTCGTCATGAGTCTGAATTTCAAAATAAAATGTATCAGATACTCTTAATGCAGCCAATGAGGCGACTGCCCCATCCTAATTCAACAGTTCATGAATTTAAAAAAAATTTAATTTTTTTTTCTTTTTTCATGTTGGTTCCTTCAAATGCGCCTCGATCAATTGTGGAAACAGATGTGATTTGTGTGTTTCAAATCAACAGGATGCCATTTCGAAGAGGAGAAGAAGGATCGCCTACCATTGTCCAAAATAAACAACGAAAATGGATTAAATTTGATATTTCGTTTTTAATTTGCTGTTTGAATCATTTTGATATTATTTATTTTAGAAAAAAAAATATAATCGCGATAATCAAATCATCTCTGTTGTAATACAACAGATGGTAGATGCAACATACACACACACACAAATCCATCGATCCATCCTTTTTGATTGAAAAAACGGAAAGAAGCTACTTTTGGTTGGGCGACCAACAACAGCGAAACGGATCATCATATTTGATACGATGGATGTTTTGATTGATATCGATAAAATTGGATTCAACGGATCCAATTCAACGGAATCACGCTACGTAACATTGTTTCAGATTTTATTTTATTTTATACCTAAAAAGCATGTTTGGCATTTGGTCCTCGATACTTGGTGATTGTTCTCTTATTTTTTTTTTTGTTCTCTCTTTCTCTCTTATTTTCTTTCCTATCTTGACATCATTCGAATGCAACGCCACAAACTGAACTGGGTTCACGGTTTGTGTAATGCAACATAATAATGATGCGCATTTTGAATGGAATGACAAAAAGAAATAGAATAAATGGGCATTTTTGATGATGAATGAAACGAGATACAACTGTTGTACGAAGAGAATAGGGAATGAATGGAAAATGGTAAGATAAAATGAAAAACACAAAACAAAAGATCATAACAAAAGGAATAAACGAAAGAAGTCAGTTACCAGTTACCAGTTACATGCTACATGCACCTTAATGAAGGAAGTATTTGCTCATGAAATAATAAAAATAATAATAATAATAATAAAATTATTATCGACGAAATGTAAAATTTTAAGCGAAACCGAAAGAATGGTGAATTTACGAAAATGTCAGGTGGTTCGTTTACTCTTTAATCGAATTTTGATATTCATTATATGTATTATCATGATAAATATGACTATGATGTGGCCAAAATTGTCTTTTTTTTTCTGTCGAGAATGAAACAAAGCCAAAAAATAATGAAAAAAAAAAACACATAATTTGTGATTTTGCTCTGTTGCGCCCATTTGTTCTTACTCTTCAAGATACACACAGACACACACAGCGAGAAACACATGACACAGAGGAAGATCGATAAAAGGCCAGCTGTCATTGCTTGCAGTGGGTTTGTTTTTCTCCGCTCTCATGATAATGAAGCTATTTTTGAAAATATTTGAAAAATTACTCACGTCTTGGAAATGAATAAATAACATCGGTCATCGAATAAAATTCCTCCTCATCACTGTTCTCATCATTCTGTCCCATATCTGCATAATGTGATCGCGATGATGTTCGTGGCTCATCGTAATAATCCATATTATAAGCAATGCCACCGCGTTCATTCAAATTATAATCATCATCTTCATTGTATTCACTGTCCGAACCGAATTTATTATTTGTATTAGCGCCTGAATTTTTTTTAAATTCACCGATGAGCCACCAGCTACATTGCCCGTTCCACCGGCCTTACTGCTTGTATTTCGGCCAGAACGCGATAAATGATGATGCCCATGATATGATGTTTGATGATGATGATGCGGTTGCAGTCCCGATTTACCGCCATGTATATAATGGTGTTGATGACTTGCAGCCGGATCATCGCCTTGCATTTCATCGCTATTCGAATCGTCAAAACTATTATTTCGTATGCGAATGTAACGAAAATCATTTGTTTGATAGAAATGTTGTAGGATTTTTTCGGATATATACGGTCGACCGGTTATATTTGGTGGTTTTTCCATCGATAAACGATGTAAAATATGCATTTTAATTGATGCCAAATTATGGGCTTTCAATTGTTCACGAAATTGACAGGACGGACATCGAGCATATTCTTCGCCACTTTCTTCATTTGGATTGGACGATTCGTCGGCGACAAAGCCCATTGAATCTTGATATTGTTGATATTTGAAATGATGTTGCCTTTGATCATCACCTCCATCACCACCACCACCACCACCAGATTGTGGCGGCGATGCTGGCGAATCAATCCATATATTCTTGGTGGTAGCTGTGCCGGTATTTTTGGTTGTGGAAATTGAACCGATTGCCATCGTATCTGATGCATTCGATGATTGTGTTCGATTACTTGTTTCGATTGGTGATAAAATATTTGGCAATTCTGTGGCCGTTGTCATGGACAATCTGTTTGCCATAAATGTTGTTTGATTTTGAGTATTCAAATTAATAGCCGATTGATTATTATGATCATTTCCAATATCGTTGCCAACATTTCGTGTCATTAAATTACCGCTTACCAATTGTGTTAAACAATTGAATAGCATCGCATACTGGAATAAAACTTTCAAAAATTGTGACATTTTCAATTTTATATTTTGAGGTTTTTTTGGTAAACGGTGTTGTTTGTGTTGTTTTGTGGTCGATTCAAATGATGCTCTCCTTGCGGAAACCAAAACATTTTTAGCTCGATTTGTGATTGAATCTATTTGTTTGGCATTGTTTTCAGTTTCAATAATTTTCATTGTTGTTTTGGAAAAATCAGTGACCGGATTTTTGGATCCTGTTGTTGTTGTTGTTGTTGTTGTTGTTATTCTTGTTGTTATTGAATTTAAATTGTATTTGAGCTGTTTTGTGAAACTAAATTCATTAAATCCATCAAATCGATCGAAATGTTCAACCATAAAATTGGTGTTAACTATTATAACGATGATCAATGAATTTGTATCGATCATTTCATTTACGATCATTTTATTATTTACCCGTCTAGTTTTAAAATAGTTAACATTTAGCTCTCTTTGATCTAAATTCCATGGATTTTGGTAAAGGCGACGACAATTGAAATTTAAATATCGTTGCTGTGGCAGTGGCTGTGGCCGTGGCTGTGGCTGTTGTTCAAACTTAAATGTGAATTTTTGTTGATGTTTTTTTGTATTATTTTGTACTTGTTTAACTTGGTGTTTATGATTTAGTGGATGCCGTTGCCGCATTAATTCAGATAAAATAGCTTTAACACCGATTCCATTCCCGATTCCATTCCAGTTGGCATTCCGATTTCCATTGCCGCCGTTACCGTTCGGTTGATCGAACATTATTAGAATTATATTATTTTGCGAATAGCTAAATCTGTTGCTACGGGGTTGATTATTTTGATTTTTAAATGTCAATGATACACAACCAATTGAATGATTTGAATTTGTCGATATTGAGCACGTTTTGTAATGATCGTTCGGATCGTTCGCGTCGATCTCATCAAAATATTTCAAATATTGAAAATTTTTAATCGATTGTTTTGAAAGTCTTTCAGTTATTTTGTTGAACATTTTCTCTTTACTGTAATTTCCGTTTTGTTTGTTTTCCTATTCTTATTCTGAGTCAGTTAGATCGAAAGCGAGTGCACACACAATACACAAAATCACACCGAACACTATCGATTACACTATCGTCAATTGCCAATTGCAATGTGCAATTTTGTTGTTGCCTTTCAATCGAATTTCACAATTGTTTTTTTTTTTTTTTTTAAACTAATAATATTAATAAAAAACAAAACAAAACCAATTGTGTTGTAATAATGGTGCTATCGACTCTTCAATGATCTTGAATTGGCTAAACAAAACTACTTTCTCAATTCAGTAAACACATTGAATGCGTTTAGTTTGAATCCTTTTTTGTTTTTGTTCTTCACACATTTTAGAAAATTGGTTTGCGTTGTTGTTCGTTTCCGTTCACGCGCACATTTTATGCCCAATGCAATTTACACAGTAACATATACGCACATGAATCGCATGTAAAAGTTCCACATCCAATTATATTATTATTATCAATTCATCATCCGGACCGAAAAAAAAAACGAAACACAAAACTAATATACAAATTGGAGCAAAAAATTGCAATCCTTTTGCATCAAGCGCTTTTTCGACACTGTAATTTTGCAACGATGATCGACATGCAATTCCAATTTCGTCTTAGAAAAGTTTTTTTTTGTTTTTCCTTTTTTCTTTCTTTGTTTTCCAAAATAGCAACAAACAAACTATTTTGTCTTGCAGATTGCGAGCGGTGTGCCGAGTGCTCGAAAGACAGTGAGCTGATTCAGCGAGAAAAGTGTGAATATCGAACCACAAATGTCAACCAAAATCGGTCGGTCGATTCCTCAATTCCAAATTGGTTGAAATGTATTCATGTCACAAACCGTAATCAGGTTTATATACAATTATTCGAATAGGCACACATGCACTCTTTCGCACATACACACACTTTTCATCAATTCTTTCGTCGGTTGTTGGGCTCAATTGATGTTGTTGTGTGGC
>GL501516.1:59154-73796 GCA_000149185.1 Mayetiola destructor
TTAGATATTGTAACGAAGCTGTACTGATGAGATTTGAAATCGAAATCAACCATTTTAAAAATTTATCATGTGTGAGTAATCTTTAATTTGAGCATTTGAATATGAGAAAATCCTATGAATTGTAGTTTGGTACACTACGGCTACCCGGTAAATCGGTTTTATCGACCCATCCCTATAGACAGTCGATAGTCCCTCTAAAAATATATTATCTGGGAAATTTTCATGCCCCTAGGACCACTCCTCCCTTGGCTACTGATCTTTGAATTTCATTTAAACTCATAATTTTGACGATTAGTTTCACTAAAATGCAAAACGACAAACTACGTTTGTTATATTTGACGACGCGGACAAAAAAATGCAAAACGATTTTAAAGCTTGATTGTGTAAACACATCAAGCAAAAATCTAGAATAAAAATTTAAAAAAGAAAAATTCAAGAAAAAAAAAATTCAAAGATTTTTCTAATGAGGACCCTTGTGCGAAATTTTTTTTCTCGAAATTTTCGTGTTTTTACGCGTTTCTGACTATTTCCGATCGATTAGCAGAAAAAAAAAATTTTAAAAATGAGAAAAAAAAATTTCGAATGCCTATCCCGGGACCGGGGTGCGGTCTAGGGCTAAACAAAAAAAAAACGCACACATAGAAAAAAAAGTCTTAAATTCAGCCTATTTTAAGCAGCCACACAATATACGGGTGTAAAATGTTAAAAATAAATGTTGCTCATTCGCGCTTAACGCGATCTATGTCAACAATGCGGTACTAACATATTATGACGATACTTAATGAACAAAAAACAAAATTATGCAAACGTCAGCCATTACTATAAATGACAGTTGACATAGATGGCGTTAAGCGCGGATGAGCAACATTTCTCAGTTCATCCACATTGAGTGGCTGATTTTAAGACTTTTTTTGGCTTAAAATGGAACCAACTCGTATACGGTCTTAAATTGTTTATTTTAAGATCAGAAAGGGCTGAAAGTTCAAGACCGAAATAAAACTAAAATTCTCAATAATTTCTGTCATTTCGTTTCTTTTGAGGGACAAATTTGTTCCATTTCTGTAACATTTTTCGTTGCAACATGTACATGTTACGTCCCTTTTACATCAGTATCGGGGACAAGTTTGTTCCATTTCTGGAACAAATTTGTCCCCAGATACAGAATACATATAAAAAGAAACGTAACATGTTCTTCAACTAACCATAGTTTGTTGTTCGACAACTGTCATCTGTCAAAAATTGTCGTACACACGTCTTTTGTTCGGAACAAAGCTTTCAAAACTGAAATCCAAACGTTTGGCAGGGAAAACCCTCAGAAATAAATTCTAATCAAAAAAAAGAATGCACAATTTCCGAATAGATTTATTATTTATCGAATTTAAACATTTAAAGTGACTTTGGAATTAATAAAACGCGAGAGTAAGATGAAAAGCTAAAGGTACATTGAAACCCTTCTTTCTTGTATTCCCTTCTTTGCAAATATGTGTTGGTGTAGACAGTTGATGTACACCGTGTACATCAACTTTCGTTACGTGTACAGTACACGTTTGTCATTCCGTCTCTTTTTCCGAACGTCAACTTCATTTTTGTTGAAAAATTGCTGTTCACTCCTTGTCGGTTGTTGAAAACTTTAGTTCTATTTCGGTCTTAAACTATTTTCAGCCTTTTTTGGTCTTAAAATAAACAATTTAAGACCGTATACGGGTTGGTTCCATTTTAAGCCAAGAAAGTCTTAAAATAGGCTGAATTTAAGACTTTTTTTTCTATGTGTGCGGGTCTGTGTATTTTCCCAACCTTTCGAATGGTCCATATTACAAGGCATAAGACGTCACCCTCACCGAGTTAGAGCGCTTTATAGCTTAATAACTTTCGAGGATCCATTAGGGCCCGGGTGTGGGACTGAGGCCTATTTCAGAAAAATTTCGTTTTGAGAAAATCTCATGAAAGTTTTTTTGAAAAATACATTGAAAACACAAGGGGCAATTTTTCTGAGCGAACAGTTTTTATAATGAATAGAATTTCTTGACATGATCAGTCCATGCGATACTATTCTCTCTGAGCACTCGAGATTAGAAATGTGATTTTGTTGCTCTTGATTTTTAATAGTCTAAGATCTCAAGTGTAAATAGGTTTTCTGATTGAAATTTTGATCGTATTTTTCAAAAGGGGTAAACCCCCCCCCCCTCTCTCCCCTCCTAGGAACATTACCGATGTATACCTATATATTTCGATTATATAACTTGATTCACATCAAGCAATAAAAACTTTCGTCAGGGGGCTCAGCTCAAAATTATAGGGGTGCTCAGCCCTCCGAGCCCCATAGCCGGCTACGCTGCTGGTATACCTGCTATTTTTTCTAATTTTTCCTAATCCAATAACCAATGAGACCGAATTTTTTTTCTGGAAATTCTTTGATCCAAATTACAAATGATTATTCAACAAGGGTTTATTTCTGATTTATTGAGCCATCGATGACCTTGAAATTCCAATCCGAACTCATATTGGTCATTGATTTGGTTCAACAGTTTTGAAAAAAAAAAACGGTAACCAATTCCAGCTCCAAGAATGATAACTATAGCCATTTCAATGCTGATAATTAGAATCTGCTCCGGAGAATGTTATAACAAACATATGGAGACAAAAACAGAAAGAGAAGAGAGCAGAAAGGATGAACCAAACATGAGGCAGTAAAATAGAAATGCAAGAATTGAAAAGCGAATAACTATCAAGTTGTAATTGGAAGCATTTCAAACCAACTTGTCCTCTTTCTTTAAAAATGGGTATACAATACTAATACATTCGATTTTAATGCCATATCAAAAAAAAATAAAAATCGATTTCTGTTCTTTGTTTTCATTTTATTCTTGTCTTCAGTCATCGAATAACCTAAACAAACATATCAAAATTACGAGTAGTACGAAATCAATGCGAATACATGTGGGAAAGAAAAATAAGAAAGAAAAGAAACCCAAAATGTTCAGTATAAAATCTGTTCAATAAAAATTTGTCTAGCTATTATTATAAAGTTTTTCTTAGAGTTTAATTTTTCTTACGGCATCTTTTACCTGAAACAATTACTTGGACATAATATTGAGTTTAAAGAAGATCGAGAAAACTGCCATTGATAAAACTTACAATCTATTTGCGGGATGATTTAGAAACTTTTTTTGATTCACGGCAAATCTCGCGTGGCACTAAACCTTGATGCAATACACATACACATTCGCTTTCACTTTCAACTTTGGTCATTTGGCTAGCAATCGATGATGCGGCGACTTTCAAAAAGTTTTTCTGATTTGGTTGATCAAGTGCATCATAGTTTGTCAGACTGAACGTGTAACCATTACCAGATTGGACCAAATCAACGCCCAAATCATCACCGTAGCTGATGTGCTGACGATCTCCTCCTGAACGAGGTTTTTGGCCAGGCATAAATAGAACTGACTTTTCATTGAAACCTATAACGTTCTTAGAATCACGTTCATCCAATTTAAGCTCTGGAATTGGTGCCAACATATGAATGGTGACACCCAATGTTTTAGCTAATTCGTTAACTGCACGGGCTCCAAGAGATTTAAACTATTGAAAGGGAAAGAAATGCGAAGGCACAACGTTAATCGGCTAGATTCATATAACATAAGTTTGATACGAATCGAAAACTTACTAGATTCGATGAATGTTGTAGAATATCTGAACGGATGGCAATAATTGCTTTATTAGCATTTGAACGGAATGGATATGACAGTGCCTCACGGAATGCACGTCCATCGGCCGTTAAGCTTAAATCTTCTCGAATTTGAAGGCTTACATTGTACAATTTTTGCAAAATTGGATCGATATATTCGCAACCAACGGTTATCAATTTTTCATCATGTGGTGCATTGTCCGGTTTCTTGGCCAAATGGAATTTAGTGATGTCAAGTTTACCATCGTTTGTGAAATGGCTCGGATATTTGTCACCTTTTTTGTAACTAACAACCATTATATGTGTATCGTATTCCTTTTTTAATGAATGACGTAATTGCGAGATAAAATTTTGAACCAATTCCGTCAAATGTTTGCTTTCAATTGCTGTATCAACAACAAGAACAATGTCAGCTTTTTTGTCAACCGATGTGCTGTAACGTTCGCCAATTTGATATGTTTTCTTGACACCCGCCTCATCAATCACTTCACATCTTTGACAAAATTTTGGAAGATACAATGGAATATTTTCGGAACGAGCATATGCAACATATCCTAAAGCAATATCACATGCGGCTTCTAGTTTGTTGGCCGAGCTTTTAACAGCATGTTGACAAGCTTCTTGCCATTTGGATGAATCAAGAATCAAACCACCGAAACGCAAAGATGATTCTCCACCGAACACCTTTTCACATTCTGGACTCTTGGCATCATCAACAACATGTTTGTGCTGTTCGTCAATGTTCACATTTGGACAATTATGCAATTTGTAGGCGTTAACAAATTCGGTGGCGCTGCTTGCTAGTTTACCATTTGGCAAAGTGTGTTCATCATAAACTTCATAACCACCTTTGCCAAGCAAACCTCTCAATTTACCATGATAATAGCCATTAATGAACAATTGGCAAACCTTTAAGTCAACGGTACAAATGATTTGTGCGCCATAGGTTGTCAATAGATTAACCGAATACCATGTTCTCCAGGCAAATAATGATTTTTCCTGCACCGGGTAATCTCCGGCCTTATCATTAACCGATATTTTACCATTTGAATTGACTTCAACTGAATCGCCGCTCTTATCAACGAGTCCAATCGACTGTAATCTCTTTTCAGCAATTTTAGCGACAACGGTAAAGTTTCCATCAACAATATCCTTAGCAAGAACATAGTGACATGAACCTGGTAATGTAAGTTGATCACCACCAAATGTAAACAAATATTCACCATTAACAATACGGCCTTCAATCAAGAATGGTGGCAATACATTTAATGGGTTGAATGCATGTGGTCGATAAGCCATAAGTAGGTCCTTTATGGATGGCATTGGTTCATGTAAAATGTAATTCCAAATGCTAAATTTCAATGTTGATAAATGTGGAATGAATTGAATTTTTTGGAAAGCCGAAATTGGTAGCCCAAAATATTCATCAGATGAATTGACACCCAATGCGTTCAATTGTTCTTTAGCCAAGTTAAACAGTGATCGAACGGCCACCCATAATTTTTCAGCGATTTTTTTCAGTTCATCAACATCGTTAACTGGTTTCTTTTGGACTTTCTGTTTTTTGTTTTTTTTTAGGAAGATAAGAGGGAAACTTATTATGATTTTGGTTACTTTTAATAGCGTTTCAAAAAGTAGCCATACCAATTCAATATAGTTGATGACAACGGTGATGAGTTCGTTCAATTCTTTGATTTGAAGAGCATGTTTTAAGGTTTCAGACAATTCTTTCAATGTCATTACAATGTTCTCTGGTACAACTAAACTGGTAACAGCCTGTAAGGGGATATTCCGAGACAAGGCATGATTGAGAAGGAAATAATAAATAAGCGATATGTACTCACTTCATTGTATTTTTCTTTTAGAGTTTCCAAGCCTGGCAATGCTTTAATATAATCAACGACCAATATATATAAATCTTCCAATTCCTTTTGGAGAATAGCTAATTGTTCAGTCAATGTTTTGCTAACTTTTTTGAACCATTCAGCGGCAGTTTTTCCAATTTTTTTGAAATCTTCTTCGAACTTCTTCAATGTATCAACCAAACGTTCCAACAAATTACTGACAACATTGACAACTTCATCGTACAAATTTAAAATAGACTGCTCGATGTGAGCCCATGACTCTCTAAGTGACGGCAAGATACGTTCATTGAATCCATCATACAAATGTTTAAACAAATCGGTTATGGTCCTTGAGATCTGTTGAATATGTGAAACCAATGTGCGAAGAATTTCTCCAACAGTTTTGTTCAATAATTCGAAGGTCTTTTTGCTGTAATTAAAGATGAAATGCAAAAATTAACTTTGAAAAAAAAAACTTGCATAGTTTGATATTAAAACTCACTAGAATTCAATCAATTCTTTGATGGATTTATCAGACAACAAGTCTTCCGTGAACTTTTCGAATTCTTCCTTGTAGTCAGCATTCAATTTGGAGAAATCGGGCAAATTATTATTGATGGCATTGACTTGACTGGTCAATGATTGTTTGGCAAGATTCAATCGAGATTCAAATTCATTTCGTGCCCGTTTCCCGCTATCTACAAGCTTTGTTTTGGATGATTTCTGAAAAAAATAAAAATATAAAAGAAAATAAAAATAATTAATGACAATTTGGCCTGGCTAGACTCTTCTCAAAATGATTACCAAGAATTCCTTAAGCTCTTTGTCATCAACATTGTAATCAGTTGAAAGAAGGTTGGCTTGATCGAGTGCAACATTAATATTCAACAATTGTTTTTCGTTACCGACTGCTTTGAAGCTGGTGGCGCTTGGGCTGGCTTCAGCTTCAAGTGACAAATAATTTCCGTGTTTGACATGAGCATGAACGCGCCTTGGTGCAATCGAAACGGTTGAATCAATCGAATCTGACCCTAACAAACGAATTTGTGATTTGAATGTTGCCGTTTTCTTATTGGTATCAAGTGCAGCTGATGCTTTAAGCAACTCATCATTAAGTACGATCCAGTTGAATTCAAGTGATTTTGTGCTACCGAGTAAATAAAGAGCAAAACGTTCTTTAGCTGTTGGACCAGTAGCTTCACTTGAAAAGCTGAATGAGCGTTGAGCATAGTTGACACCGGCATTTCCAATGAATGCATAATTCAAACCAAGTCCTTGACTTTTCAATGATAATTCGGATGTAACATTGAATCCTTTTAGTGATTTATCACTGTTACTGTATTTGGTTGCTAAAACAATGGCTTGATTGGTATTTTTGAAAACATCAAGTTCCACTTCACCGCCAATCGACTGATCTTGGGCATCGAATACAGTTTTACCGCTTACTTTCAATTCTTTAACCGATGGATGGCTAGCTGTTAATGCAACACTGGCAACATATTTGTATTGGTTTTCCTGTTTGATTTCACCATCAAAACTGATTGTGCTGTGTTTATTTGGATTATTTTTTTTGTCCAAGTAGCTAGTGATTGATGCCTTATAAACACCAATAAAATTTTTAGGGAATGTGAATTGGGCTTCAACGGCTGATGAACGTTTTGGTGTGCTCAATTCAACGCCGGCTATATCTGGCGTAATGTAGATTTTGTATTGGTATTTGTTTTGTTCGGGTGACAGAATGTGAGTATCGAAATTGTGATAAATCAATAGACCATCGCGTTTTGTGTCCGATTTCAAGTTGAATTCATGTTTGAAACCAAGTTTACGCAGATCAATGGTAACCAATAAATTGTGTGTGAAATGTTTCCAATCGACATCGGTCAATGATGAGCTAATATCAATATTCATGCATTGACTGCCCGGTTCGCAAAGAGTGTGACGAATGTGGAATTCTATATTTGTTACCTTCAATTCGGCATTAATTTTTCGTTGTCCTACTTGGCCGGTGAATACAATCATAACTCCGGTTTCATCGTTACGTTGTTGATCGAAAACATTTTTCATGAACTGAAAGGTAATTGGATTCGATTGATCATACCAATTAACACTGCCTTTGCCGTCGACAGTTGTCCTTCCTTTTTCTTCTTTGATTGCATAATCTGCTGTGCCGCTAATAATGTTCTTATTTTGTTCAGTTGCACTGAATTCGATGCCTTTGTTATTACCATTTTGCTTGGAGTGCACTTCAACATGAAGTTTATTGGCTTTTAATGCTTGTGAATCCAAATCGATAACCAGAGCAAAGTTTTCAATGCTTTGATATGATAATTCGGCATCTCCAGTTAAATGGAAATCATTCAAATTGACCAAACGAATACTTGATTTGTATTTTCGATCACTAGTACGAGCAAGTGAGGCGGACACCTGTGAATGACCGTCAGGTGGATAATATACATCGATGTTAATGGATGGATTTACACGAGAAACAACAAAATTATTTGTTAGCTTATATTTTTTGGTGTCAATATTCAATTCGGCATCAGTGGCATAGGCTTCTTCGCTTTTCTTTTCTAGTTTTACGGACATATCCATGTTCTTCAGTTTTTCGTATGGCGTGACGACTGATACAGCAAATGAAATTTCTTTTTTTTCAACAACCTTACTGTCACCGGTGATTTTGATATTTTTCCCATTTCCATACCGAATCTGAACATTGCCATTAACCTGACGTAAATCACCTTCATTTTTACGTGTATAGCCAACATCCAATGCAAATGGTTCGGTATCTGGAACCGTAATGGCAAGTGAAAGATCACCTTGGTGTTTGCTTGCTTTGCCATTTATTTCAACCCTCAAATCTTTATCGTTTAGTTTTCCATTAAATTTAAAATCATATTCATATTGACCGTTGATATCCTTGGACTCTGGATATCTGGCACTAGCACGTGTATCAAATGACAAATGTTTAAGTTTTGTATTTGGAATAGCAAGATCTCCACTCAATTTAAATGTGCTTGGTTTACTTCCGGCCTTTCCAATCATATAATCACCATTCAAACCAACACTGATATTGTCACCATATTTGGCTGATGCATGATATACTGCATGAACCTCACAATATTCATCAACGCCCAAATCCAATTCAACACCACTTGGAATCGATCCACCGACTTTCACTGAAGCGCCAATCATTTTGTATTGTCCTTTGGGCAAATGTTTCACATGTGTTGTAACAACAATGTCTTTGCTTTCGAAATCGACCAAAGTCAATTTATGTGTAAAATCAAACAGACCTAAAGCAAAATTGGCGTCTTTGAATGACCCTTCAAGTTCGAGCGATCGGGATTTTCCCCCAGCCTTAGCCAATTTATCGGTAAGCTTAAGAACGCCCTGTCCAGTTCCTTTGGGGGATGTAACATCAACATCACGTTCTAATGATCCACTGATTTCCCGTTGAGTTGGCAAACGCAATAAGAATTTTCCATTTTGTTTTCCTTTCTTCATGCCGCCGCTCCCATTTCCATCAATATTGAATTGAAGCTTTTCACCATTAATATCGATTTCGTTAACACTGTCAAATGATGTTGATGTGTATTTGTTCTTTGTTTCAAACGCAAGGTGTCGGCTGTTATCTTTTTCAAAGTTGTAGTAGAAATCGTTACGCAAATCAAATTTATTGGGACCATGATTGTATTTCGTTTCAACTTTAACTTTACGATCCAAACGAACGAATGAGACGACTAATTCTGATTTACCGTCACCTTTTAATGAGTTATAATTTCCGTTAGCCGAAACCAAATCGTGGATATTCAATTCAAATGTTCCAGTAGTTGGTGCATTAGCATCACCACCGTTCCGATTGAGAACAGCATTGCATTTTACTAATTCCGTTGTATCAGCAACAATTTTTCCGCTTGTTTCAGCATACTTTGGCTTCACCAATAGTTTATATTCAAATTTCAGTGGTTTTTGACCTTTTGCCAGAACAAAACTACCGTCAGCAAGAATTTCAGCTTTGTCACGTGACAATTCATTGTCGAATTTGGCATTGAGTATGATTACGGTACCAAAGCTTGATTTCAATTGGTTGGTAACTGACGATTTTTGAGCAGCTACATCAATGTCACGAACTGAACTTGCTTCAATTTTATGTTTATTCGCCGATGCATCGAATTGCATGCTCCAATCACCTGGTGCTTTACTGTTGCAATCAGATTTCAAGTTTGATGCAATGGAATATTTAGCATATTCGGCCAAAAATTCGTAGTCAACATGATTTTTGCGGATCGAACCATTTATTTTGATTTTCACTGGAATTGGGCCTATGTTAATGTTGTTTTTGAATGAGAGGCTTTTGAGTTTTTTTTCTTCTTTTTCGAATTGATAGTCATATGTGACCTCGATTCGTTTGGTTGTTGATTCAAAATCTTTTCCATAAACGAAAACGATTGAGCTTAGGAGCTGTGATTTGAAAAAAGAAATCGTTAATATTCTCTGTTTGGATCACAGGGCAATCTAGTACTGAAATAATCGAATTACGCACTCGTAATCTGAAATAATTCGAAGTAATTCTATTTTAATTCATCGTACTAGAATTTTCATTTCATTCGTGTATGAATGTATTTTGTTGAGAACATCTGTGACAGATAGAATATAAAAATACAAAGCATTGAAAAAGAAGCATAAGTTTCCGCGAATATGATTTTATTTTGTTTCGTTAAGTTTTCTTTCAAAAACAGAAATATTATCCAAAATTGAAAAAAATAATTCATCGTTCCACTCGATTGAACATCTTTTAATATGATTTTTTGTCTCGATGTTAAACTTATGTTTGTTTTTCGATGCTTTGTATTTTTGTATTCTATCTGTCACAGAAACTGTGAACAAAATATATTCATACACGAATGAAATGAAAATTCTAGTACGATGAATTAAAATAGAATTACTTTGAATTATTTCAAATTACGAGTGCGTAATCCGATTATTTCAGTACTAAATTGCCCTGTGGTTTGGATACTAGTGAAATGATTTGAATAGAAACTTACTTGATTCTCGCCTCGTTTTTGTTTTGAGTAAATCTTTCCATTTAAGTGCTCACAGAAATTGCTCAACACTGACAAGTCCAATTCAGCTTCGTCACTCTTCAAATCAAATTTACCATTGACTGATCCAGTTTTTTCCTTATATTGAATATCCATGGATGTTTCGTAGGTTTCAGCTTTCTTCATTGCAAACCAACCATTTAGTACTAATAGACCGAATTTACTGTCGGCAGCTGTTGGTTCAATACTTAACTTTTCGAATATGTATTTTATTGTTGGTGCATTCGATGAATCGGCAATAATTCTACCGCTTACTTTGTATGGGATGGCATTCGCATTGGCTATTTCAATAATTGGTGTATATTCACGACGTGTGGCCGAGCCTCCTTTGGTGAAACCGAATTTAGCTGAATACTGTTCAGCATCACTATTAGCTTTTCCATAAAATGTCAATTCATTATCATCGTTGTTCAATCCAATTTCACCTTCAGCATTCTTGTATGGTGATGTGACCGATGCGCTCAAATATAATTTTGGTTTGTATGAAGCTTCAAATTTGATATCAACTTTACGTTGCAATTCAGATTGTGGTGTGTCGAAAGTCAAAAGCAATGCACGTTTTCCACTATCTGAGTCATCATACAAAGCCTTGAAATGATATTGTTTGTCAATTTGAATATAGGCTGATACATGGGCTGGTCCATTCAATGGGAATAATCGGCTGTTGATCAGCTTTTCACCTTTTTTGAATGGATTATGGCTTGCTTCATAGCATACCGTGATACCCAAGTATTTATGAAATTGATCAAAACAATCGCTACGGCCAGCAGCATCTTTCCTATAAATGCAATAAGAATAAGTAAAGATTGGCATAAAAAAGAGTCCACATTCTAATATTTTGCTTACTTCACAGCTGATTTCAAGTCGTATTGAACAGCTTCTTGACCCAAGAAATGTCCGAAGAATGCAATTTTGTGATCGAGGCTGAAAATTTCTTGTTTATTAAATGGGAAATCAATTTTCATGTCAACACCTTTTCCTTCGTTCAATAATTCGAACAAAAAGTTCGATCCAGTTGAACTGTGAGCGTTGCTGGACACTTTAACTCCCGTGATTAATTCGTAAGCATCAACACTTACAGTTCCGGTAAATTCAATATTGTAGCTAGAGAATAAGATAAATGAGGACATGTAAATATTTGCCGGACAGTGTCCTTAAATGAATGATTTACCTTGGTACAACATTTATTGAGAATTTGGTATTCTTGGGATTTGCTTTGATATCTTTTAAATCAACCTTGAATGTAGTTTCCAAATGGAGGGCAGCAGCACCTTGTGATTGGATTTTCAATGGAAAACCAATGCTGGTCGGGTATGAAAATTCCGCATCAAGGAATAAAGAATGCATATCAAATTGATTCTTTTTGCCTTCTTTGGTATTTTTCAAAAAGCTTTCTAACCAACGCGTAAACAAACTTGCAAATCCTTTTGCTTCAGTTGGTAAATTATCACCCAAACTCAAGAAATACAATTCAGAGCCGAACATTTTGACTGACACATCAAAATCAACATCACGATCAACGTTACCAACATTTTCTTGGGCAAATTTCCCAGCATCATCATGAATAGCACGTTTTTTTTTATGTTGTGGTTCATTCATAAAAAATGCATGTAATTTATTTGCTGCTTCTTGTTTGTCAAGTGTGTTGAAGAAGCCTTTAGCGCCAAAATAACGTTCCAAAATTTGCTCCAGATTTTCCTGACGTCCATTGAATTCGAAAATATTAAAACTGGTTCCGAACAATTCACCAGTTACATTGTTACGAATTGATCGTGGCAAAAATGAGTTTTGTGAGTAAATAACATTGGTGTCAATACTACCACCCAAACCAAGTGAACCAAATTCATAAGAAAGTTCATGATTGAATGAGAATTTCCGAATATCCGACGGGAATTTTTTCGAAGCGTAAACAGAAGCAAAGTCTTGGCGGGCCTTTTCACGATGCAAATCGGTCGATGATCGCAAATTTGATAAATGTGATTTAATAAATGATCCAACTTGATAAACTGGTTCATCATCTAAAAGTTTAGAAATTTCATCAGCAATTTGTGGTGTTGAACATTGGACCAATGACAAATAGGCTTCAATGCGGAATTCTGAATCATCTTTATGATTTTTCAAAATGTTCAATGCGGCTGCTTGAACTTTATCGTCACATGAAGTAGATGGAAATGCTTGAATTGCAGCGGCACGAATACGATTTGGTTGTGATTCACCAGATTTTTCAATCAAACGATTCAACAATGAACCTGATACACCTTTAGCATTTCGTAATCCCTTTAAAATAGCAACTTGAATATCTTGCTGGTGACGCTTTTCATTTTTGTCATTTCCCAATTTATCGGCCAATTTGTCGAATAACTTGGTCAATTCTGGATTGTTTTCACATGAAATTTTCTGGCAGTACTTCTTGATGAGATTTCCGGCGGTCAAGAAAGCTTCTTTCAGATTTTCTTTTTCCAACAATTTCTGAAAAGAAAATTCATTATTGTAGTTGAAAAATGACAATCTTAAGCTACGATTCGCAACAAGGAATTCACCACAAACTTACCGTAAGGATAGGAATTGTTTCCTTGTTAACTGATGTAGCCAAATTAAATGACAAATATGCCAAACGCTTTTCTGGTATTTTGCCATTTTCCAATAATGATGCGATAGAGTTTACTGAATCGGCAGTTGCAACACGGAAGACAGCATCCAAAAAGACTTTTCGACAAATCGGTTGATCTTTAAGTTGATTGGCCTCTTTGAACAACAAGAGGATATCATCTTTCGCCAAAAATCGTAACAATCGAATGGTTTCGGTAAATTGACTGGCAACTTGTGGTCCAACACTATTTTTCCGTTGAACGTATGTATTGCAAATGTCCATCAATGATTTCTTAGCCAATTTGTAATTATCAGCAGCTGGTTTGCCGCTAATTTCATAAGTCAATGGTCGTGAAACCGATACGGTTGCTTGTTCACCAGCATTTGCCTTTTGTTCTTTGAAACGGAATGTTGTGCTAACACGAACCCGAACGCCGGCTTCACCATTCGAAAATGGTACCAATTGATAATCTTCGGTAACTTGGGACAATTCAATGACACCATTTTTGTTGACACGCACTTCATTGGTATAATCACCATTCATAATTGGCGTTGATTTGATATTTGATTCTTCATTAAATACACCGGTGATAAAACCATTGACGAACGTTTCACGATGGCTACATGCATTCAAATCACGTGTTTTTGTTACAACCAATACACCATCATCTTGTTTTGTGACCGCATAGTTTGTATAACATTTACCAAATACATCATATTCTTCGGTTGGTCCATCGTTTAATTGCAACATTGAAATCAAAGCACGTTTGATATTCAATGAAACGTCCGATTCACTTGGATGTGCACAAATTTCCGAACCCAATTTATCATTAGACAATGTGAATTGTACAATTTTTGATAATTGATCTTTGTTGCTGAGTTTTCGTTTACCATTACCGGATACAGTCACCTCTTGAAGATCCAAACCGTACTGACAGTTTGACGTTAGTCCGTGTATATGGGCTGTACCTTGCACTTGTAATTGAACATCTTGTGGATCATTTCCAGTTAATGATATTGCGACATTGCTATCAAATGCATAGCTATACACTTGACCCGGTTGATAGTTTAATTTGCTGCCTTTGTTTGCTATTCATGTTTCGATGAGTAAGATAAAAAATGAAAGTGAGAAAATAATTTCAAAATTTAGTTATCAAAGGTGAGGTTTCGATATGGAATATCCTTTCCTTTTTTCGATTGCTTGTTTATCAGGTCGATGGCATGATTCTTTAAATACTACAACATATGAGTCTTTTGTTATACGCAAAAGACCAAATGACATAATCACGATTGACATACATTGAGTCGATAATTGACTTTTTTCATTTATGATGAAAATATAATTCAAATGCTGAATCTAGAGCTGATATCCAATTCAGCCAAACGTGCTGTTAATCGATTTATTTGTGTATTAAAGACAAA
>GL501516.1:75067-88890 GCA_000149185.1 Mayetiola destructor
AATGGAAAATATACAAAGAATAGGAAGCAAATGGACAAAAAAAGCGTATAGAAAATGATAGAGACGCATAAAGGCGACAAGAAATAATAGACACACATATAAACGAATAGAAGACATATAAACGAATAGAAATTGAATTAATAGCCCCTTGGCGCTTTCTTCTTATTCGAACAGAATCGCTAAGAAACTATGGAAAGATATGTGAATTGCAAATCGAAATATTTAAGTCGCATCAGAAGTGTTTTGATTTTGGGAAAAATAGTTTGTATCAGTAGACATCAAACTGCAATACTTGATAGTTTGGACACACGCTATACGCACAAACCACCAAATATTGGTAAAAATTGTATCTTCCTTTTCTTTTTTTTCGGATAAAGAGAATACAATGGTTTCATTCCACAGGAATCCAAATTATTAACGGTTGTAGATATTTTTCGTCGTCAAAAAAACAATTCAATTCGCAATCGAACCCAATCAATAAGGTGCCGTTTTCAATTCACAAAAATTGAATTCATTTTATTCGTAAAGAGAATTGGATTGATATTTTGTTTTACAGTTTTCACAGAACAAATGCAACATCTGTTGCCTAACGGATCTGTTTGAGTGGATTCAGATTGTTTAAAAAATTAATAATCAATCCTTATCTTTCGTTTCATAGGTGTGTAATAAAATTCGAATCAAAATCAGAGCCACTAAATATAATTATATTATTCAAAATTTCATATCGAATAGGAATGGAATTAAAAAAAGTTGATATCACTTATCAATTAATTCATAAATGAAAAATATTTATTCTCAAAGTAATTTTGTGCACATGAAGAAGTTCAATAATCCAATAGTCGTTAAAACGATACTGAATTCGATCATTGAACGAAAATTAAACATTTATTGATAAATATGTATTATTGTTATTGAAGGCATCATCGGGTAAAAGAAATTATTCATTGAAAGCAGAATAGCTCGTGTGTCAATGCAATGGTTTCCTTATCGGAAATTGTTCGTTTTTCGCATGCAAGTTTTGTGATATGAAGTGTTGCCTTATTTGAAAACATTTAAAGTAAAATTTTTGCCGAGCGGGTAAGTACTTACTTGATGGACATGTTTGCTTGCAGCCCTCTCCTGAAAAAAATAAATAATAATTAGTAATAATCAAAACGCTTAAAAGTGTATGAAAAATTTAAAAAAAATTGTTTTTGAATTCCATTCGAAAAAAAGAATGTTAACAGATAATTTATAAATTCATGAGAGGGTCGTTGAATGCAAAACAACTTAAAATAATCATTTTTTCTTGGGTTCATTTGACATTCATTCGATAATAATTATTTGTTCACAGTTTTTTAAAAGAGGAACGGAAAAAAATTTCAGCCCCATTGTGGCATCAACATCATAATGGAAGATAAACACAAGAATCATTTCAAATTATTATCACTTTTTATCCGACTGATATAAGGAACACATTTAGCATAATCAGCCGGCTTGAACTTTGAAAGGAAACATCGGCAAATTAACGGAAGATGGAAATCAATTATCGCATTACATGTGCAGATTAAATAATGTGATTTGGCTTGAGTCAGTGTTGTGGGCAAGCGCAAACAAAAATTGCTGATAAAAATGGAAACAAAAGTCGTTATCAATTCGGAGTGGAAATCGGTGCGGCTTTTGAAGCATACATAGTTTCATGTGATTGTTGTTGTTTTTCTGATATTTCAAAGTTCAAAACCTATTAAAATATTTTCTTCGGTAACTCAAATCTATATTTGTATCATCCAAAGACAACTTAAGTGAACAATCAGCAATCAAATTGACTGAATTAGTTTTAATGGCTAAGTAACAGTACATCATTTGGAATTTCTGAAATTTGCGTTGATGCATTAAAAACACATGAATGTACACAAAGTCCTTATCAAATTGAATAAATAATTTTTTTTTCTGTTATTGATAACCGAATAAACACGTAGATAGATTCAAAACGTTCAACTTCCGATAATTTTTCATTTTTTCCATTTCCATGAAATGAATTATTTGAGTTATCAGTTATCAACAAAAACTATTATACGAAAGTTGATTGACTTTAAACTGACTCAACATAGTGCACGGATTCCGAAACTCAGTTATTATTATAATACAATGCAAAACAGTTTCTATTTTGTTCGAAGATCATTGCCATTCATAGTTATACAAACAAATATACCTAAAGTCGCGTTATTCTTATCACCGTACATGTGTAAGCATTTTTGTTGAACTTCAATTTATTATACAATCAATTTAATTTTCTATCAATCATATTAATAATAATTTTATCAAAAGAATGACGAAATGCACTCTAAACAAATTATTTATGAAACAATACAACAAATTTGTAGAATTAAATAATATAAATAGAGGTCAAATGTATACGGCGGCATGCCGTAACCTAAGGTTCATCGCATCATCCAATGTATAATAAGATCTTCCTTCAGATTTTCCATTTGAATAAAAAATAAAATAAAAAGTCAACAATTATGACCTGCCAATGTTTCACTTTAAATATTTATCAAAGGTTTATCAAGAACTTCTAGCCATACGGGTATAATCATTTTGAATTTTAGGCATATGTCCAATGAGAAACGATTTTCAGCTATTATTTCCCGAATTTTGGCTCTAACCATTGTGAATGAACAAACACAAAGAGAAGAAAGGCAAAAAAAAAATAATCGACGTTGATTAAAGTGGAAAAACATTGATAAAATTGAAGTCAAAACCGAATTGAAGACGAAACGAATATTTTAAAAAGGGCAATCCAAAAAAGTAGCCAAGCGGTAAAAGTACTCAAATCGTAATCAACATGAGTGTTGCAAAAGGAAGAGATGTGATGGAAGAACTGTTGGCGAAGCCTGACGTGTTTCAAGCTTATTTTTGAATAGGTAGATAATTAAAAGGTCAAAGAAATATCAGAGTTTTGACAATAAAATTTGGGCGGTATCTCTGCCAAATTAAATTTTCATTGAATCGAATCAAACAATGTTTACTTTCTTAATAACCAAAAGAAAGAATTGAATTCCATCTAACAAAATGAAGTTATTTAATGTGTTCGAATGCTTAATTTTAGGAATCAATAAAGTTTAGAATTGAATAATGATTTATTAAGAAATAGCACAGCATGCAAAATATTGCTTTGATTCAAATGAAAACTGCTTCATCACACATCAACGAAATTCAGACTAATAATTTGAATGTTTGTTTTTTTCAGAAGCGAATATTTCAAATGGTTTTAATCTCCCGAGAATGAGCTCGAGAATTTTCTCTTCTTTTCTTTGCTTTTGCTTTCCACAAACCGTACAATGGCTCTAATCTTGGTTGCTCTCTTTATTTCAGCAACCGTATGTGATTGACTAAGTTGATACACTTGATATTGTTGCATTTATTATTATGTTGTGTATTTGTCACTCTCTAAGGAAATCTCTTCAATTGAAGCAATCATTTCAAATAAAACTATTCAAAGCTAACGAACTCCACTTTTGACAATCCCAATCTCTCTCTAAAGATTCCCCACTAAACATTTGTTGGCACTACAGAGATACTCGCTTTCAGACAAAAAATGAGCTCTTGAATGATTGTGGTTATGATTGAACGATATTGCCAAGTGAAGTCTGAATTTTGGATATTGGCCATTTGTGGCCGTAATATAAATATTTGTATGGGCCCGTTAAATGAGAATATGGGTCTGTGTTTGGTGATGGACCTATTCTATAACCGGATACATCAGTGTCCTACTCAATTGTTCACTATTAAATCATTTTAAGAAAGAATTACAGTAAAGAACGAATTCCTATCTCAATTATTCATAATTCATAATCAAATTACCGACCAGAAAGTGTAAATTATCATTTATGGAACTAGGATAGCATCGTCTTCGTCATTCGAATCGTTTGAAAGCATGTTTATTTATTTGCTCAAATTAATTTGGGATCAGAAATTATTTCGATAAAAGAATAAAAAAGTAAAATAAGACATTTTTGATCTACTTACCATTTCCGTGTAGTGGAGCTGCAATAATACAGTCCAGGAAAATCACACTTATTAAAAATATTGTAAATTTTAGCATCTTAGCTGATTTATATATTTCTCTAGGAAGCCTGAAATTTGACCAAAAAGAAAGAAATGTTCGTCTAATCAATCACACATAAAACACTCTAGTTTTGTTTTTCTGTTCTGTTCATCACTCACGTTCATCAATTGTAAATTCGATCGATGTGCGCCTAAGAAATTGAAACTTATAATGCTATTGAAATTTTTTTCAATGATCCTTTTATAAGATCCGCTCCGGTTCACTCACTACACCACTAAACACATTTGTGCATGTACACTGTATATGAGTCTTTCTTTTTAAGACTCATTTTTATTTCATTTACCCACATTGATATGTTGAATGCGTTTGAACGTTTCCTTTTCTCAGTCCCTCTCCCGCTCTGATTGTCTTTTTGAATCCCAATATGTGTAGATTGTAAATGTATTTCATTATTATTATATGCTGTGCCTCTGTGTGGTGTTCTTTAATACATATTGTTATTTATTTTTATTTATTGTTTTCATCTGTACATTTTTTTTTCTCCATAATTTTTTTGCTATGTCCTGTTATTTGTTCAATTTCAAAAATGAAATAACCTCTAGTCGAATGTATATGTATATCGCATGCATATGGCTTTTTTGATTTTAGAGTTTTGATGTATGGTTGGGATGATTGGCCTTTGACTGTAGTTCGATGTAGTTTTCCAGAGATTTATGTCTGAAATCTATGATTTTTGATTTTAAGTTATTGTGAACCTTATGAAATTGATAAACATTAGAGCGCCTTTGTGAAATGGAACTTCCAAATGTTCCTGATGTGGATCGGAAGAGAATCTTCCAGAATATCATTGGTAGAAATTTCGAATGATTCGACTCGATTTGACCTCCTCCGAATGGTTTTAGATTTTAAACATTTGAAAGGGTAATTTAATTATTCTATCGCGGTTCACATTGAAAATCTCTTTCGATTTTTGTTCTTAAAACACTCAGCAGATTCATTCATTACACAAATCATTTCTCATGATTTTTATTTATTATAAAAACCAAAATATTTTCGAAGATGATGTTATTATCAACGTTTGGTGCGTTTGGCTATTCCTGTTATTTGTTATAAACTCCTATTTGTGAATTATAGTATTCGATTACTGAATGAATTCTAAGTGTTTTAAGATCAAAAATTGAACAAGAGAATTTTTTGATTGCCTGAAGTTGGAGCTATGTTGACTTCGTCACATAATGTTTGCAATGACTAGATTTTCAAACTGCTCTAGAAGACATCAATTCTCCGTTGAAACGTTGGAATTCAGAACCTATCGGGAAACATCAAATCGAAATCAAATGATTTGAAAATTCTGCCAGTGATATTTTGGTAGATACCCCCTAGATTCAAGTTAGATACCTCTGAATGTTCCTTTGCTCATAAACACCTCTATGTGCATCAGTGATATAAACGCATACAGTCTAATTTTCAATATCTCATCTATTTTGTTTTTGGGTTCTCTTTTTGTGAGTGAAAAAGACACCATGCAATAAGCACTGTTTACTGAGTTTTGATCCTAAATTTAGTTTATCTATTTTAACCAATTGTGATGGTTTTCATAACAAAAATAACGATCCAAAATCAGAAAAGCATATGTGCTCGCCGGATATTCTGTTAGAAGATGCATTCAGCATTGGATATTTTCCTATATCAGTGAATAATGATCTCTGTCTATCTATCTCCCTTTCTCTTTCTCTCTCTTTGTGAACATTTTGTTCCATTTGGGCCATGTCAGGTACCAAACAGGCAACGAACATCAGCAATTTATACCTAATGCATCACACATCTTCATTCTTCATCAGGCCTTTTTCTGTGGCAAGAAAACCGTTTCTCGATTTTGTTCAATTTGCAATGGAATTATGTATTCACCATGATTATCCAACATTGAATTTGCACAAGGCAAACTTAAAGAATAAAAAAAGTGATTTCACTTTAGAACCAGCAATAAAAATACAAAAAATTATTAAATATTTTAATCATTCAAACACGATAAGAGGTTCGTGAAATTCAATTTATTGTGAGAGAAAGACGAAAAAATGTTTTAAACTTGAATTTGTAAATCATAATTTATTTGCAACTTCTTCTCAATTTCATTACATTAAAATTCCTTTTTGGCTCATTCTTTAAATACTGAACTAATAATCTGAAAGATCCATCCTTTTCACACAAATAGAGCGCCAATCAATCCTAAAATGAAGCAAATGTCTTATGCTTTGGATTGATGGTGGAGAGAGTGAAAGATGTCGAATACTATTCCCGAGAAAAGATAATACTGAAATTAATTGCTTATTATTATTTTGAGAACAGCTGATTTTTGGCTTATGAGCGATCAATTTCAAATGTGATAGCACGGGTATATGTAGACTATCTCGAAATTACAAAATCTGAGATGAAATGATTGAAAACGAATGTCTCGTCTTCCGTCGACGTCGACTCATCTAAAATTTGGGTTATTTCTCCTTGCTCTTAGTGTATGTACTTCATTCAGAATATCGCTGGAAATAGTGATATTCTTGAAATTTATTTTGATTGCGTGTAACCGAGTTGTTGAATCATTTTTGAATTTTTAGTAGATCGCAAACCGTTTTCTTAAATTAATGATAATTCGTTGATGTCGAACAAATCGATTTAGATTTGCTGTCACAAGCAAAACAGTTGACATAGAATAAACGCGCATACAAATGATAAACAAATGAAAAGGTGATTTTCGATGCAACGCAAGCAATTATAATCTGCATCAGAATGCTTTCTCAGAAAATTTAATCTCGTAACATATTAAGACAATAAATTATGAGCGTTCGTATAGATTACAAAGTTCATTCTATTTGTCATCACACTTTGCTTTATCTACAATCTTCATATATTTTTAAATTAACAATTATATTAAATTGTTGTCAAGTAATATCATTGGTGTCATCAGTGAGTCAAAGTTCATGGGATCCATTTCGAGATCATTTTGTTTTAGTGAAACAAGAAATATGTATACAAAATAAAGAAAAAAAGCTCAACAAGTTTACACTTGGTCAATTGCCTACATTTAGGCTTTTATGAATTTTTTGCGATCTTCATATCATCCAAGCCTCGAACCCGGTTTATTTTCGGTTCATTGAGGATTCAATGGAGGAAAAAATGCAAAATCATTTATAGGTATATGAATGGCCCTTTTCAAATGTCTCTTACGTTTTATCGAATCCAAATAACTTTTATCTGCAAAAACTACTATTAAATTTAAAAACGTTGTTAAAATTGTTAAAACGTTGGAATAGTACCAGTTAACATGATTAAAAGCAGCGATACTTGGACAACTTTGAACGATCTTTTCCATCTTTTTTGTTGTTTCAACAAACATTTGATGCATCAACCCACTGCTGTTCAAAATATATCAACCATAGATCACTTAATCCCAATGCACTCAGTAAAATAGGAACTCGAGCAAAAAATGCAAAATAAAAGAAATGCTTAACTGTTCAGAAATTGAATCAACCAAACGTGCGAACTGAACCAAAATAGATTGGGATAAAAGATTTGGTGGTATCGGAAAAATGCATATGCATCGATCCTCTCTCATTCGTCATGTAAATTCAATAAATTTACATTTATTCAGTCGAGATTGATGGTATTTCCAAATTTTGTGAATATATGAGTTATGAATCTTCCTTTCCATAATAGTTTAACAGATCATCACAAATAACTTCTCGTCAATTACTAAGAATCGGTATCTTGCCGAAAGAATGAAAAAATAAAATATTTTCAGATTGGCAGGTTATTTTTTATGTTCGATTCCAATTTTGGTGCTTCCTAACATATCATTGGTGTTCCATTATTGACAAATAATAGATTGTAGAAACATGGATTCAATGAATCATGACACGAAAGAAGGAAGAAGGAGATACTTTTTAAAATTATTTTGAAAACTCTATGATCATGTTTTAGGTTAAAACTTTTAACATGGATCGTCTATTGTTGCGCATTCAAAAAATACTTGTCACCATGTGACTTATCTTAATTGTTTTGAATGTGTCTTTGTTTTCTTCTTCTTCTTCTTCTTCTTCTTCTTCGTCTTCTTCTTCTTCTTCTTCTTCTTCTTCTTCTTCATTTTCTATCTTTCTTCTTCCATTTACTTCATTTTATTATCAATTCAAGCGAAAAGTTTGAATCATGCGGAGCGCAAATGGAATGTCACATCGAACATATGAAGTATGCAGAGCTCTTGTTTGGTTTGATTTTTTATTATAGATTATAGCTATGGATCAATTTTGGTTTTTATTTTTGATTTTTATGCTACTACATATTATTGAAATCTGGGCAATAGGCAACAAAAATAAAAATAATGTATCATCGACACCTTCTATTTCGAAAGAAGCGAATCGCGATGAAATTATTAAACGAACATGCGAAAAAATTATGCATAAGCAGTCAAGAAACAGGTGGAAAGTGGAAATGTTAACTTCAATAGTTGTTTTCTAATCCTAAGAATGATCCATTTGAAATTCTTCTTTTTCTTTTCAGCGATTCACTGTAACACTCAGGAAAGTGCATGATGTGATGAAAAGAACTGATAGTAAGCCTCAAAGAAATGAAAAGCAACACATTGAACAGTTGAATAATATTGTTTCTCAGATTTTTAAGTTTCTCAAACTTCCCATAGATTTTCGTTGGAAACCGATCGAAATAAATCTTGAAAAGGGCAATTGACGTAAGAATGAGATGCTTAACAAAAAAAAAATGCAAAAACTGAGTCCAGCATCGTTTTGGCCCATCTCAGCCTCAAGAATAATATTGAAAGTCAAAGAACATGAAAAATAACAAACAAATTTTCTTTTTGTAATTGTTGTAACACAGTCATTTTGCACAAAGATCAATCGTTTCAATTTTCTCATTTCAATTCCTTTTGGTCTTGTTTTTTTCTTTTCATCTCCATTGACCATTCGCTGCATTGTTCAACGATCTCACATCACAGGATTTTTCTTCTTCCTTCTCTTCATTTAGCAATTGATCACGAACTGAATAAGTTCACGCAAAGCAAAAAATGGAAAAGAACAATATAGAAACAAATCTTCGTTATCCGACGATTGAAGTCATGGGGACGGAGATGAGAATTCAGCAAATAAAACTGACCTGCAAGGCAGCTACACATTTTTTGAATGCTCCTTTTCATTTCGATCTTTTTAAGTTTTCTAGTGGGTTAGAGAAAGAGAAGGAATGCTGAGCGAACGAAAAAAAGAGTGCCACCTATTATTATGTGCAAGTTGTTCACTAATTATGGTGTTTGTTGTGCGCACGTATCGCTGTGATTTTTGTGCTGCAATTTTTCAGCTTCGGACTTAAAATTGATTTTCTAACGTGACATCTTTATTTAAAATAAAGTTTCATCATAGTTGTTGTTGTTTATTTGTTAGTTATCTTTTTATATACCGGAGGAGCACAACTATTTTCGTTAATTTTTCCTTTTCTTCTCGTAATTCCGTCCCCACTTTGTGTGAGTTGTTGACTATTTTTTGGTGATCGGATCGAGCTAAAATTTCGGATCCATATGTTCCAGACAAATTGTAATCGATTCGCACAGAAGAATCTGAATTTTTCAATTATTTCTACCCACTTGAGTAGGAATACCGAAAAGATAAGAATTTAAATATATAAAGAAAAAGACTTTCTCAATAGCGCCAAACAATCCGATAAATGTCCTGGTGATTTTTCACATACAGAGACAGACACACTTGGATGGACAGTGAATTCATGATTTCCCTTCTATCGTTTCATATAAAACATAATATTCTAAATAATATATTAAATATAGATCTATCAGCATCGTAAATATCCATCGATTGGATTGAAATGCCTAAACATTTCTCAATACCAAATGCCCATAGTCCGATTTATCCATAGAGAAACATCAAACAAGAAATTTCTTCTCGCCTAATCAATACATGTAGAACGTATTGATAATTTATTATCACAACCTGGCTCCGAAATTGTGTTTAAGCTTTAATCCGGTATCTTTTACCTGTTAATTTGCCGGATAGTCGAAACGTTTTTTCATGCATGTAATTGTTGAAATGAAATGAATGGAAAATTACCGATTCGAAACGAATTGATATCGACTCAAAAGCCCAAAACCAAGGAAAAGAAGGAAAAAATGGTGAGAAAGTAAAACTTATTTATTGCATTGTCCTTTTTACGCTATTGTCTCAGATGGGCTGTTGAATTGTTGAGCCACAGGGCTTATATGACAGAGTTTTTGCAAGACTAAAACATATCTAAATTTAATGGAGGAGAGAGGAAGCTCAAAGTTTTCGAAAAAAGCAACAAATAAAATTTATTGGATTATTGAAATATTTGAGATTTTGGCAAAATTAGACATATTATTATTCCTTATTTCATTTCTCAAATACGTTTTCAGCTGCAGATCGGCTCATTTAACAAAAGGTCATCACTGAAAAGTTGTATCGTGGCCCGAAAAAAGAAAGGGATTCTTAGATTTTTCATGAAACCCCAGGTTAACTGTTGATTAAAATGTCGAGAAGAATAATTCCTGTTACATTTAATAACTTCAATTTGTGTCATTCTTCCTAACCTCCAAATATTTGTTTCTTTTTTCCTAAAAAATAGATATAAGCCTTTCTTTGCGCGTAGTATAAAATATGCTGTTTTTCGTCTGTCATATTATATTTAAATTGCATTCATCAGATAGTTACAAATCATTCGAAAATAATCTGATACATTGATAAATTTATCGAGATTCTGGCGTCATTTTAGACTCGCAAAATTTTTCATTTATTCTCTTAAATTTTCTTCTAATTTAATTTACAGCCCGTAAGAGCTCTAAAATGATGAAAAATCAGTCGAAACAAATATACACTCTCACACTGTGAAATTATGTCTAACGAAAAAGAAAATTTCATTCTTTATCACTTTTCAGCTCTTACAGGGAGCAGATCAATTATTTAACTCTATTTCGGAGCATCAAAAATTATTATTGTTGTTACTGATATAAAAAGTTAAAAGTTTCGGTGAAGAAAGAGATTCCCAACCGAAATAAAGGCGAAGTAATTTAAAGTCTCGTGGATGAATACAATGCATGTGTTTAGTGTTTACTTATTGATTGAGGTATTAATTTAATGACAAAGCAATTAAAACTTGGTAACTTTGATCAACTTTAAATCTAATAGCAATCAAACGTGAAGTTTTTTCAATATTTAGATATTATTTCGTCACAGTGTGTGATGCCTAGTCTATTTTATTTCAAACACATAATGCATTCATCGATGCAAGCTCAATCGTATGAAGTGTGTAGGTTTCAATTCTATTATCCAACTTAATCAACTCAAGCTTCAGATCATTATCTACTGATGACTAATCGAAGAGATGAAATTGAAAATTTCTCTGAAGTTGAGAATGAATACAAAATGATAGAAAAGAAGAGAAAGAGTCACCGGACGATTTACAAAAGACTAGTGAATTCAAATAGAACGAAAAAGAATATCTGGTTTTCATTCTTTTCTCACATTCGTTGTTTTCAGAAATCCAATGGATGGAGTTAAATAAATATACCTTTTAACTTTAGTAATAAACTGAATTCATTTTTGTTTCTCCTCGTTAAATTGTGGATTTCGTTCTCTTTCATTCGTGATATCCTACGCGAGAGGAACATTGTTTTTGACTCTATCCAGCCGATGTACGAAATAATCAACAAGAATTGTGTGTCCATGAATTGTTGCATTTCGGTTCTCAGCTGTATTTTTTCGATTGAGTGCAAGTACAACAGGCATTGAATTCAAATTATTAAGAATAAGATGTAAACTGAATGCTGAATAATGAGCCGAGCGAAAAAGGCTACAAGAAAAACAAATCTCCCATTGTGTTTTTTCGTGGCCGGAGATGATCGAAGATTTCTACCAGATTTTTAATCGAACAAAAAATACAAAATGAAAACAAGGTTCACTCAAAGAAAAATATCCAATAGAATGCGTATTATCTGTAAAATTCTATTTCGAATTTTTCTCAAATATTATTGTTTTTGTCTTAATCCATAATAATCGATCGTTACACAAATGCACATATGCATCTACACGACAAACCAAAATAAAGAAAGGGAAGAGAGACAACAATAGAAAGAGAGAAAACAGAGAGTAACAAACGATTTCAAGAAAATGAATAAAAAGTAATATAAACTGAAGACAACGAAAAAAACCTGTTATAGCCCATACAACGGGCAGTAATACTGAGATAAAAAAGAACGCATCAACACTAGCCCCGGTAAATAGCAGCAACAAAAAAGAAACGAAATGAGAGCCACATGAGGAATGAAAAGGAATAAAAACAAGCAGAACTCAGTAGTATCGAATTTGAAAATGTGCACCACCGGTCGTACTATACTCAGGAATGTTATAAAAAAACTCTTTGTTGTTCAAATAATCCAAATAAAAATAGAATCCATAAAAAATTTCAATCTTATTTATTCGAACCCACCGCAGGGGTAACATCAAATTTTTATACAACTCAATAGCATTTCCCAAGTTTCGTTATCCAAAGTTTCAGATCGATCGGACAACAAACAAACAAGATATTGTAATTTCTGTCAGAAAGAGTATAAAGAAGAATGAAAAAAAAACAGATATAGTTATGCACCTGTGATGCAAAAAAACTTGTTAAAGAAATCTCGTTGCGTCGAATAACATCTTAATAAGTTCCTTCAAACTGAAATAAATTAAAATTGATGCGACTGGATGGTTCCAGGTCCATGCAATGAAATAACACCGAATTTTCGAATGTAATAATCAATACTACATTCAAATATTCTCAATACATTCAACTAAACGTAAACCACTCGTTTGCTCTATATCAGCCAAGCACTGAATTTAGTGGTGACGATAGTTGAATTTGTATTGATGCATTAGCTATTCGGCCGGATTGCGAATAGTTGTGTGTGTGTGACTTTGATTTCATTTAGAAATTTACGGCTAAAATTGTTTTTTCGAGAAAAAGTTCAACAGCAGAGAGAAGTCACATGCGCATTGCGTGAACACATATTCAAATCTTGAGCTGATAATTCTATTTTTTCTCCATTCCCAAACGGCATAAAATGCACACAACAATATGATTATTTTATTTGAAATATCGGTTATCATTGAAGTAAAAATTTTTGGAATTTCAAACTTTTTATTTTTGCGATAGTCAATGAATAAAAGAGCTTAAATCCAAGACATGTCAATCATTACCAATTATTCATTTATTATTATTACATACTTACAACGATCTCATGCTAAAAATATTTGAATAAAAAAATGAAAAATACATGCGTTTCATTTCTTTTCATCCCCTCAATTTCTTTGGAAACCGAAAACATGAACAATTATTTCTTTTTCTTTTGAAAAAAATAACTTTAATCGTTTTCATAACTTCTAGACCATGGAAATGAATATGAAATGTAACCTAGCTATGGATATAGAAGGATCGCGACCACATTGAAATAAAGAGAAACAGTATCAAATTTAAGAGTCAAGAGCATATAGGAAATAAAATGAACAAAATTGAAGTATGATTGAAGGTTTTCTTTATTCGTCTCCTGATATGAGATTTTTTAACCACGGAGTAATTATCAGTTAGGACTTTCGAAGATAGGAGCATCAAAATCAATAAAAATAAAGATTACACTCCACGTGAAAACCATCGCGGATGAATATCGGATGAGCAGCGGATGTATGCTGGATATAGCATTTGATTGGATTATGTGAGG
>GL501516.1:89412-114508 GCA_000149185.1 Mayetiola destructor
TCGCTTATGAGCTGTAAAAAGACAAAGTGAGTGAGAGATAGACTTTGTTTTGCAGTACATCACTTCCCACCAAAGAGTTAATTTGTAGCTATGAGGTACGTACTGCCGCCGCTACCGTCAGGTACGCTTGTACGCCGCTTCTGTTTTTTCTGAAATTGATTAAATCTGATGCATTTTTACTCAATGAATGGAAATTTCTAAATTTTAAATTCCAAATTGAAATCTAGGTTATAATAAAAAATGCGATTCTCATAATTTTGTCTTTAACTCAAAATCTATGCAAAAATCTGTGCAAAAACCATTTGAATGAAAATAAAACAACAATGCGAGTTTCCATTGAAACATGCGCGATTTCGATTGGTTGAATTCATTGTTTCAGTGGAATAGTTGGAAGATCATTCAGAAGTGCTGCCTAAAAGAAGCAAATTTAAATTCGATGACTGTACATGTGAAGGCTTCCAATGTGCAGCGTACATGGTAGATTATAGGTGGCGTACAAGCGTACTTTACGGTAAGGGCGGCAGAACGTACGTCACAGCTACAAACTTACCCCCTGCTTCCCACTTCCCACACTTAAAACAAATCAAAATATGATGAATAGTTTGACTTTACATCCCAAACTCGAAATATTTTATTTTATATTATTATTCGTCATTTGACTCGAAATCTTTTTTTGTGTGATTGTCAGTTGCAGTCGTAAAATGAATCGACAAATAAATATGAAACAGAAAAATTCTGTTCCAATGCAAAGCCAATAGCGACGACAATACTTCGAATGTTTGCAAATCAAAATATTGTTAAATGAATATCAGCAGACGTTCAACACTCGAACATCATTGTAAAAAAATATGTATTAAACACAGTGTTTGTTTTTTGGTGTTTATATATGTATATCCTGAGTTCGTGGTCGATATTTGATATGAGTCTTGAGTTAAAGATCTTGAATTTTGACGAAAACTTCAACATTTGAATCTAAAACATCGTATTACCGTTGGCTCTCTTGATAAACAAACAAAATCAATACTGTTTACCAAACATGGTTCAGCAAATATCTGTAAGTACACATACAATGTGCTGAAAGGTGTATTTCATGTTTGTTACTAATATGTTTCGGATACAAATGAACCTAATTTACCATATCATTGCATTCGATATATGTATTATGTTTACATATTCATTCTATTTCATTTGTTAGAATAGCCTTCGGTGGACGATTTTTTCCTTCTTTTTTTCGATGGCAGGAAAAAGAGAGATACACAACGGAGGCGTATAGCGTTTTCTCCAATATACAAATATAACGCTTTTGGAATGTACTTTTTACGGTGATTATTGGTAATCATGATCATGTTTTATATTGACATTAGCCGAGCTACTTAATTTTATTGTTGATCTATTCATTAACGATTTATCTTTCAACGATTGCTCGTGTTGTATGTGAAATGTCGGCAAGAGAGTGTTTTTCGGTAATTGAGAATAGTCGTTCATTGGAACAGATTCAAAGAGTCATGATCAAGTAACTTATAAGTAATTTGTAAGCTGTCAAAATTCTTCGTCACTTTGCAATGCTAGTGCTTTTGTTAAATTATATTTAAAAGGGCTGAACGTAAGATACGAAGCCGCTATCACTTTGTTTTGTTCACTTGTCATTAATCGTGTGTATCTTTATTTCTGTTAGGTGTTCATAGAGGCGCTGCTTAGCGTGAGGTACGAATTACATTCTATGGTTTCATATGGTGTGCATAAAGTACCTGGTTATTACTAACACCAGTTAATTTACGCGATATTCAAAATCCAGTTACCACTCAATTCTCGATAAATAGTGAAATATTATGGAAGAAAGAACGACACTCTGAACCAAAGAAACGATCATTCGAATTGAACGGTTGAATATTGAATTAGTTAATTCATTGCATTGGTGATTTGAAAAACGGATTACAAAACAAACAAAAACACGACGGTTGAATTTGACTGAATGGCTGAACATTGAACATTCTGAAGAAGATAGCTTGCATTCTTTTCATTTTCTTTTTGACATTTTCCTATTTCTTTCCTTGCCGTCATTCTTTAAGCTCGTGAATGTCTGCATTGCAAATGCGTCAACGAGAAAACGAGCCGAACAAAAGCACAAGATGATAAAAAAATGAAAGAAAAATACGAAACATACTGAAGAGGCAAATATACACAAGAACCTTTCCGCACACAGTGGTGTGTAGCCGTTTGCAAATGAAAAAGTGATCAAAAATGATCATAGTTAGCTCCATGTGAAAGACAAGACCAGATGGATCGTAATACACACACAAACACGAACACACCAATATATCAGAAAAGAACCAACACATTATCCACAAAAGAAACGAATAAACAATGCGCATAAACTGAGCACAAGTCCAAATTATTTTATTGAAAGACAAGGACAACCAACGAACCATAACTATTCCGAATGGTAATAAATGAAACGAAAACATCGAACGGATCGTCGGTGAATGAGTGAGAAATAAAAGCCTAACAGTGCCGGAACCATGGGATCAGTAAAAAAGGCAGAAAGAAATGCGAAAGAGGAAAAAAGGAGTAAAAGAGAAGAATGATATAAAAACTAGAAAGAAAGAGAAGGTGAAAAATGAACTGAGCTAGAGGCCTGCATCGGATCCGATCCGATTAACGCAATGCTTACGATTTCTTTTTTCCTTTTAGTCGAAGAATCCATGTTTCTGTACCTAATACGGAACTAACGTCTGGTTTTTGCTTTAAAATGAAAAGTTCAGAAAGAAGGGACTACAATTTTAAAAGTAAAAAAAATCTAGTCCGTATCGAACTCAAAAGCAAGCATTCGGCTCGATTCGGACAACCAATGAAGACCTCTGTTGCTATACGTCGACAACAACAAAAGCCGTCTCTAAAAATATTCATAATGTCTTATTCACTTGTTAGTTAAGATGTTAAATTTGAACCAAAACATAATAATAATAAAAAAATTCCTTTCATGCCGTTCAGTATTAAGTTGTTATATTGTCGAGAGTGGAAGCATTTCGCGCAGTCTCTCTCTCTTGATTTCTATTGCGCTCTGTTTATTCATACGAATGCGTTCATTTGTTAAGAATTTTTATTGAATTTTCTGGTGTTTTTCTCGTTATTTTTCATTTTGAAAGAAAAAAAATAAAGATTTTTACAATGGAGGACAATTTTTAAATCTGAATTAACTTGAAAGATTGTGATTTTTTTGTTGTATAAAGAAAAAAACGTGTCGTGAACGGTTTATTTCTATTAAATGATCGGTGCCAAATTTTATGCAATTTCGAATTGTAAATGAGTTTGAAAGAGAAAAAAAAACTTGATTTTTTTCTGTAAAAAAAAAAATTAAAATAACGATGCCATAAGATCCGAGGATTAGATACAAAGAGAATCTAACAAGAAAGTTCAAAGAGAAATTATAGAAAAGATGAACAGAAAAGTGATCCAATTCAACGGCACATTTCCACATGAGTTGCAGCCGTCCATGCGAAATTAAATTTACTAAATAATGAATGAAAATTAATGACAAATGCTTATAAATAAATCGTATCAAAAAAATATACAAACAAAAGTGTTGTCATCAACCGAGTTCCTTCGAGTTGATAGTTCATAGTAACAATATTCGGAAAACGACAAAGTGACTAAAATGCTGCAATCGAAACCGATTAATTGAATTATCGGTCGGCGGCTTAATAAATACAGCATTCAATTCAGTGTCGATAAAGGCCAAATGAATGCCAATAACGAATTCCAAAAATGACAAAAAGAAAAAATTAATGACCAAATCGAATAAAATAAGCAACAAAAGATAGGAAAACATTGTCTTCATTAACATACTCGATTTAAAGCATCCAAGATATTCAACACATAATATCACTTTTTTAATAACTTAATATTCTTCTGAGAAAAATTATAATTACCGCTCAAAAGGAAGGAACAAAAAACGATAAGTTACAGTCCGGAATAAAAAAGAGAAGAGGAAAAAGAGGAAGAAGGAAAAGATATAAAAAAGACTTAATAAAGCGATCGTAGCCCGATCGTTGTGAGTTGATTATTGTGCTATATTAGGCGAACATATTTCGGGTGTGTCAGAGCGTGATCTGTTTTCACCGACGGAATCACCGTAAGTGAGAATAATAAGCATTGAATTATGCACATCTTTACTCAGCCAAAAAAAATTTATGAAATGGAAGATATTCGTAATCCAAAGTATTGAATCAGATTTATGCTATAATAATATGAGCGACAAATATCATATTTATTTATTATTTATTTGGTAGTTACTAAACTTCGTATTCACATTTACTTGACGTAGTGAAACATTGAATTTGGAATTGTAATCGAATTATTACATTTATTAATTAATAAATAATATTTCTGTAGAATGGATTCTTTTTTTCTTATTTCTCATTCACTTTTTTGCTTTGTCACCCCCAGTCGCTGATTAAATAAATAAACAAGATCCAAGCATTCGAATTTTCTGATTCGCCTCATTTTCAAATATTTGCATATTTCTAATCCTACTTGAAAACCATTATTATGACACAAATGGGGCCATGAGCCATCATCCAGTCTAGTTTGTTCAGATGTCGGGCGCATTGTTGAGCAATCAAAATATTTTTTAATATCAATAAAGTGATTTGAATTCTTTGTCGCCCCGTCTGTCGTCATTATTATTTTCCGAATCTGTTTTTTGATATTTTTTTTTCATAATTTTAGTTTTATTGGTCCCTTTTGTGGTTTCATGGTTTACACCAGTTGTACGTATATAAGATGCCGGTCTGGTGCCGCTTATATGCAAAAAAACATACAACAGTTTATGGATTACAGAGGCATAAATATTAATTTGTATTTGAATTTCTCAAAATAATCATGACGTCACTCATTCTCAAATTCCAAATTCAAATAAACAATAAGAACTCGTTCATACAAAATCTACTATAAATTGTTGTTTTATAAAGTTTCAATACATTCTTCGAACTTCCATCATTCGAAATATTTGGTTTATATTGCTTTGTTTACGATGTTTCAAATTTCGAATTTTATTCACAGGACGAATCAACAATTTCTATGCAGTTCAATACAATAATTTACTTTGTTAATTAACTGTTTCATCGTGCAGGGACAATTCTTCGCCCTCGTCTTCAAATGATCTATGCGTCCAACCTTAAAGACTTCGTCCTCATTTTCATCACCATATCTATCATCAAACGATATGGGCAGTCATAATCAATTACCTCATTTACATCATCATCCTCCATCGTCATTTCAAACACATGATTCGGGCTCTAGATACCTATGGGATCCGTCGGCAGTTGCATCATCGAATTTTCACCATCCGTCGGCACATGGGTAAGCTTGTGATTTGATTTTTTTTAATATTTTATTTAAAATCATACACCAAGTTAAAGGTTCATTCGCCTCTTAAATGGAGTGAGGTAAATGTTTTACCATACTATTGTATATATAATTTGGATCTCATGATGATTGTATTGATTTTAGACATTTCACACGTTTGAAATGGTTCTTCAATCTGAATTGACCACACAAAAGATATCAATATTATTGGTAAAATTTGAATTTGTCACCAATAACGAAAAGTTCTGATACACCAAATGATAAGCTTAAGATACTATCAACTGTAAAATTTGAGACATGTCAATTAAGTCCGTTCACATCAAATATTTTTTGAAATATTCGTACTTATAAGTATTAAAAACGAACGTAAAAGTTATTATCATTGATGACAAAAATGAAAGACAATGGAATTTAAGAGGACAGACGCGAAATTGAAGTATGTCAACAAGTTGAAAATCTTCATTGGCACGAACAAAAGGATGAATATTGTTGATTGAGTATGATGAATTGCTACAATTTTGAATCATATCGATCCCATCCCATCAAAATATCAATTACTGTATGAATTGAGTATTGTGTATTGAATCAAAATATAACAAAAATTGTATTCTTTTTATTTGAAAATTTAAAAAAATGATAGTTTTTCCAATAAATGGATTTGAATACGAATTAAAAAGCAAATGAGCCAAAATCCAGAAATATCAAATACCCTATAGACATGCATTATTAACTGAGAAAAAGAAATCATATGTGTAATTGACGACAACATATGATTGCAATTCCAAGTAAAGCCGTTTGCGTTTTTTGTTTCGAGACATATGGAACTCTGTAAGGACGAAACCGAAAGAATAGCATTTTCTTCAAAAAATAAATGAATAAAAAGTAAGCAAGTAGTAATAATTTTCACTCATCTTACATTCGGGTTTCAGTGTCGGTACGATCGTATCCAATTCTAAGAATTTTCCAAATCTTTTTTTTACTGAGCAAAGGCAAAGCAACTTAAAAAGAAAACTCTCCAGTAATCAGTTCGCACAAAATGAAACAGCAAACCAAACTCCAAAGACTATGAGTTAAGTTATTGTGCAATCAGAAAAGAGTGAACATCCAGCAGCCAAAATTGTGCATGCATCTCCATTGGTTTTATGGAGTTGCACACAATAGCAAAATCTCAATACAATGTGTTTTGCGATGAGTGGTTCATTGTTTTTATTTTTTTTTTTCGTCACGCACATACATGTAAATACATGTTAGACACGGTTTTTTGGTTAATTTGTTTATAACTTAAAAACAAAAAACATCCAAAACTTCAAATTTTGAATTTCATCCAATTTTAGGCGCGAAAGTATTATTTCTCCCCTTCGTGATTGTCTATTTGTGTACGACGAATAGGAAACGAAAAACTATAAAACATTCATCGCAATACACATTTTATTGACATTTCGTTATTGTGTGCAACTCCATAAAACCAATGGATATGCACGCAGAGTTCGGCTGAAGAATAATAGAAAAGCATTATAACAAGATATTTTTCAATGAGACGAAAATACGCAAGTGGAGAAAGAAAAAACAAAACAAAACAAAACAAAACGATGGAACAAGAGGGAGTACCAAATAGCTATGCACTCTTGAAACGAAGGAAAAAAATCTCAGCTCATATTCATTGGGCAAACGGCAAAGACCAGAACGCAATAATATCATATTCATTTGTCTGACTTTACATTCTTTTGTCGTTGAAATATGTTCATTTTTCTGCTTTTTTTGTTTTCTCGTTATCGCTTCGTTTTTCTTCGGATCTATGAGAGCCGAAAAGGAATCCAACTTATGGCATGGATCATGTATGTAAAAAAGATCACGCACATTGAACAATATTATAAATGTGCAATGTTTAACTCTTTCATTCTGTCCTAAGATAGATGGCATCCCATCACTCCAGTGGATCCACCTAAAAAAGTTACAAAAGAGTTGTTTGTGTGTCATATTGACACATTTTAAGTGCCGCTGGTGTACTACACAAGTTGAGCGAAATAAAAACGACGATCGGGTATCAAAGTCTACTTGAATATGCCAATAAGTTTTTTTCAACAAGTTCTTCATTTGCTATTGAAATTCTTTGTCACTTTGTAGTACTAGCGCCTCTACATTCAGATAAATTTCACTGCAAAAAAGTAAATGTGCGGTATGGAATGTCATACAATTAGTTTTGTTTCTGGCCGATTATTGTATGTATATTTCAATACTTTTTTAGGTTGACATGGAGGCGCTGATGTGCACGTTGTAAGAATCTCATCTCACGAAATTCATCGACTTTTTCAAAAAAAAAATTCTGAACGACGGATGCGAGATAAGGAAGGACGCAACAGAAAGTGTAAAATATATGATCCAAAGCACGTAGCTTTATTGTAGTTAATATTGCAGTGCGATTTTTATTATTTTATTTTGCATTGTGTTGGATTGTTGCATGTTTTGCTTTCAATTTGGCCTGCATTTGGCTTCGCGTAAGCACTTTGGAAACGATTTAAATTCATCACAATTTTATAGTCTCCGTTTTTATTATTGAATCTTTTTGTGTTATTTGTTCGATTATTTGTTGTTTGCTTTGGTTTTTCTGTCTGTTTCGATTCGATTTGGTTTCGCATATCAATTTGAGCCTCGTTGCCAGTTCAATCTTTCGTCGCATGTATCAAATATCATCATCGATTGAAGCTGGTTTCATTTTTACTTTTCCGCTATACAAACATTTGCGGAACAAGTATTGTTTCTATCGTGTCGAGGGAGTTCTTACAATGATCCCTATTGATTTTGGAGGCATAAGACCTCATCGAAAAATTTTGCCAGTGGCGCAAAAGTATGTGTTAAATCTTAAAACCATTTTTTTTCGAATTCATTTTCATCTCTCTTTGCAGTGCAATGAAACTTTTCATATTTTATGACATGAAATGACCGAAACGTAATCGAATCGATTCCTGAGCGAAACAACTCTAAAGAGTGCAACATTTCAATGAAAAACCAAAATATTAAATTGTAATACTAAATAATAATGATCGAATGGTAATTCGAGATCATTGGCATTAGAGCCTATAATGAAAAAAAATTTACACGCTCGGCACTCAGCACATGGCATATGGCTATTATTCAGTACAGATTCTTTACTCTGTCATTATTACCCGTTGCTTTAACACTACTACTCCAATAAACATACATTGTTAATTGTTACATACACATAATCATCGGCATCGCCATTCCAAAATAGAATCCGTTTTTCTTTTCAGTCTGATTTGGTTTGGTTCCGATTTTACATTTAATGTATGTGGGGGAGATCTGAGACAAGCGCTTTTATTTAAATTGAATTACCCGTCAACATTATTATTATGTATACATTATTCATATATGAGAATATAAACAATGTGTACACGCGGGTGATTTACAAATGCAAAAACTAATAATAACAAAAAAAAAACTATCAGCGGTGTTGGCATCAGAATCGGTCACAATCGGTATGCTATATCTCACTAGAAATTTGAGTGGATGAGGAAAGAACTAATACTACAATCAGCCAACCTCCCAACCCACTTTTAAACTCAATTTCTTTGCTCGATTCCTCTTTTACATCATTTACGTTATCCATCTCATAATTTAATTGAGCAGTTTTACTTTAGTAAGATTTCATTAATTTATTAGCGTTAAAAAACCATGCTTTGAGTTCAAATTCATTAGAGGATCTGAAGAAATGAAAGCATGAAAAACTGAACTAGCGCTTGCCGATTGAAATGCGTTGAATGACAAAATACATCATACTGTACGCAAAACTACAGACTGGATGATGGTTTGACTGCAAAACAGATGAAAACGGAGAAAGATGGAGAGGACAATGGGGGAAAAAAATATAGCAATGGGTATGAATAGCAATTGAACATAAACACGTCTATTGATTAAAACAAAAAAAAAAATAATGACGGAGAGCTGATTAAACTATAAAATTGCATAACACACCAGCTGGCAATCACAATTGAGGCAAACGATTCATCATTCAACATCCACTAAAAATTGACTACGTTATGCACAGTGTACGATCGACTGACCGATAAATAACATGCGAATTGAGTTTCGGTGTCATTGAAAAAATCAGATTGAATGTGTCCGATGATTGCAGCGCAAACACGGGTGACATCAATGAATGGACCGCTTCATTAAAAGACGAATCGAAAGAGGCCAATTGTATCAACTCGTTGTTTGGCACATCAAATCAATTCGTTCAGGAATTAACTGGAAATCAATCATTGGTGAAGTTTTTGATGGGATAAAAAAAATCTAATTAAAAACTTTGACAGCTCACTTTCGACCAGTGATTCCAAATAGCATGGATGGCCATCTATGCGCATGGCCATCTATGCTATTTGGAATCCCTGCTTTCGACAAAGAATGGCATGCCTTTCGATGAATTGATTCCGACCTGTAATACTTGTTGATTGCTCAGTGCAAGATCCTGTGAACGTTTGTTGATTTTGTGCCATTTTTGATTTAGGAGCGTTATGAAGTACCGCCAGAACAAATGGATATTGAATGGTTTGCCGAATCGATATTTTGAACGTATATACTGTTTCAAATCAATGAAGTTCTTCTTACACGTCATAAAGAAAATGTCGATCGATCATATGAACCGAATGATTGTTGAAATTTAATCAAATATTTAATTTGTGTTTTTGTGTTCCAACTGCCAGATGATCGAAAAGATTTTACGAAAAGAATTAAATTGGTTCAAGGAAAATTTGGTACAAATAGTGATTACCGTTCAAGTTCAAACATTCATCGGAAACTGCGCATGGTTTTGGAATGATGATATTTTCATATGACATGGGCAAACTCATCACTCAAACGTGAAATTGAAGATCTTTATAACGATGCAAAGCTATTTGATTACTTTACGATGATGACAAAAAAATAAAATGAAATTAACCAGTTCTTTAAGGAATTGAATAAGAGAAAATATCCACTGTCAATCGATTCTAATTGCGAGTGTTCGTAATCGAACCAACAAATTCCTCAGAAAAGCGTACATTTTCACAAATGGGTCCGAATAAAATAAAACTTCGAAACAAACGAACAGGCGATCAAACCATATCAAGAAGAAATGACAAGCATTTGAATGCACGCTATTGAAATAAATGTTTCTGTTTTGAAATATTAATCCGTTTTCCGTTTTCTTAATTTAATACTTTTAATTTAATTTTTGTATTTAAATTCGATTCAGTTATTTCCTCTCAATTTGATAATAAGCAAGCAGAATTCGATAGTAATATGCACCACAGATCATCAAAGTTTGATAATCAAACTCGAAGTGTTTTCAAACACTTTTTTGGTCCTTTCGATCCGAATTTATACAAAAAAATTAATTTTGGATAAGATTGTTTTTTATCCGAAAATTTTTTTGCCCGGTAGTTTTTTTAATTTTTTATCTGGAAATTTTTTATCCAAAAATTTTTTAACCGAATTTTTTGGAAAATTTTTTTGGTCGGAAAATTCCAGGGATTTTCCGATCGATAGTATTTCCTAAGTTATATCCAAATCCAAAATAAAAGTGCAATCGGCCAACAAATAACCATCTATGCTATTTGGAATCCCTGCTTTCGACAAAGAATGGCATGCCTTTCGATGAATTGATTCCGACCTGTAATACTTGTTGATTGCTCAGTGCAAGATCCTGTGAACGTTTGTTGATTTTGTGCCATTTTTGATTTAGGAGCGTTATGAAGTACCGCCAGAACAAATGGATATTGAATGGTTTGCCGAATCGATATTTTGAACGTATATACTGTTTCAAATCAATGAAGTTCTTCTTACACGTCATAAAGAAAATGTCGATCGATCATATGAACCGAATGATTGTTGAAATTTAATCAAATATTTAATTTGTGTTTTTGTGTTCCAACTGCCAGATGATCGAAAAGATTTTACGAAAAGAATTAAATTGGTTCAAGGAAAATTTGGTACAAATAGTGATTACCGTTCAAGTTCAAACATTCATCGGAAACTGCGCATGGTTTTGGAATGATGATATTTTCATATGACATGGGCAAACTCATCACTCAAACGTGAAATTGAAGATCTTTATAACGATGCAAAGCTGTTTGATTACTTTACGATGATGACAAAAAAATAAAATGAAATTAACCAGTTCTTTAAGGAATTGAATAAGAGAAAATATCCACTGTCAATCGATTCTAATTGCGAGTGTTCGTAATCGAACCAACAAATTCCTCAGAAAAGCGTACATTTTCACAAATGGGTCCGAATAAAATAAAACTTCGAAACAAACGAACAGGCGATCAAACCATATCAAGAAGAAATGACAAGCATTTGAATGCACGCTATTGAAATAAATGTTTCTGTTTTGAAATATTAATCCGTTTTCCGTTTTCTTAATTTAATACTTTTAATTTAATTTTTGTATTTAAATTCGATTCAGTTATTTCCTCTCAATTTGATAATAAGCAAGCAGAATTCGATAGTAATATGCACCACAGATCATCAAAGTTTGATAATCAAACTCGAAGTGTTTTCAAACACTTTTTTGGTCCTTTCGATCCGAATTTATACAAAAAAATTAATTTTGGATAAGATTGTTTTTTATCCGAAAATTTTTTTGCCCGGTAGTTTTTTTTAATTTTTTATCTGGAAATTTTTTATCCAAAAATTTTTTAACCGAATTTTTTGGAAAATTTTTTTGGTCGGAAAATTCCAGGGATTTTCCGATCGATAGTATTTCCTAAGTTATATCCAAATCCAAAATAAAAGTGCAATCGGCCAACAAATAACTAAGATATCAAATTATTAATGAGTGAGAGAAGAAAGAAGAAGGAAAGAAAACCAAATGTAGTAATGCACCTGTGGTGCATAAAAATTAAAAATATTGTTTACATTGGCCGTCCAAATGATCCAATGAAGGAATTGAGGTTGTGTCACAACACAATAAAATAAAAATGTTTCTGTTTTTTGTTGGACATACATTGATGCTTTTAGGTAGCGATTCGAACCAACACACAAAAATAATAATGACTTTTTTTTACTTTTCCCTCGTACTGATCGGCAAACAGTTTACACTTCAACAAGCTATATAGAAAAATGACATACATTTGCAGTGAAAGAGTGAAATAATGAACATTCCATTGAATGAATAAAATATTAAGAATGAATGTGATATATTCTTCATCTTATATTTTATTCTGGGAGCGTAGAAAAAAATTCTATATGTCAATGAACAGAGGTTCTACCTAGTCAATAGCTACTAAGCCAATGCCAATGGGAAATAATAATCACAGTGTATTCAAGTCTAACTTTAACTTATGCAATGCTGTTGCAGATTATCGTTTTAAGAACAAGTATGAATTTACAATGCACATTGCAAACTCTTTCATCAAAGTTTGTTCAATTGATGTTTCAATTTTCTTGGATTTAGCTCTCTTTCAATTTTGTACATCTGTTTTCGGGCTCTTGTTGTCTTCATTCAAGTTAATTGCGACGTTAGATCTAATGAGTAGCAGTTTCATAGTTTCATCGTGTTGACAATTTTAAAAAGTGTTTAATGACATCGTATGCAAGCCACATGTACAATTTCCTTTCAAGACCAAATCAGACAAATTCACTCAGCTCTCAAACGACGTTGATAAAGTTAGAAAATTGTTGTCGTAATATTGGCAAACAGAATACTTATTCAATCCAGACCGGTCCCTTCTACTTTTTGAAATAAGCATTTATACGAGCGTGTGTGTATGTGAGTGTGGGCATGTTGAATCTGGCCAATAATAATTGCAAGAAAGGAAAACGAAGCATTGAGGCCATTTTACAATTGAACGTTAATTATGGGAAGCAATCGATATTCAATCGTATTGGGTATGTGTGACGGCATGTGAAATGAATAAACAAAAACAATGATCAACCACATAAACGATCTCAAAGATGCGCTCAATTGATCACCATTGCTCAATGCATCGTACAATGAATTGCACTAAAACTTAAAAAACTCACACGTACAGATACATGCATAAGAACGAAACATGCTTCCTTCGATAATAAATAATTAGAATCGAGAAAACTGCCCGTAAGGATTCCAACAAACGATAACAACTAAAATGGGAACGCAATCAATGATTTTGGGGTTTAAAATAAAAAATTACGTGATAAGATTACGTGGGCAGTGCAGTGCACTCACTTATGTAAATATTATACGATTTATGGTCAGGGCGTTCGGGGCGAATGTAAAGAGGAAAATTGGCGGAAGTGGCTAATGTTAAAGGAAAAATTGACGGAAATGGCTCAACAAGTTGAAGAAAATGCAGATTTATTCACAAATACAAATAAAAACCAAAATACTTATATAAGTGTTATGAATATTTAGCATCGTCTGCCTTTCTGAATTCAGAATATTTTTATATAAAAAACATTGATTCTCAATCTCATGAAATGTTGCTCGAAAGAGCTCTCTGCATTCGACACAAAATAAATGGATATGAAACATGACCAAACGAAAATTTAAACTTTAAAAGAGAAAATAATAGTCGGTTCATCCGTTTTTGTTCAGAACGAACGAGAAAAGAAGAAGAATATTGAATTGAATTCTTATACGTCCTCTTTAGTATATCGTTTCATCGTTGAATCTCATTCCATTTCTTTCTATTCCACTCGCACAATGCATGTATGTGCCCAAAAGAGAATGTGATGATAAAAAATAACAGTAAAAAAAGAAAAAAAATTATAGAAAATTCAAAAAATACCAAAAGAGATCTTCCATGAAAAAGATGAAGAAAATAAAAATCCAAGACGTATAAAGAATGAACAATTTTTTGTTCAGGTACCATTTCGATGCATGCGTTTGAAATATTAAATAAAGAAATTAAGTTATTTGAGGAATATGCTCATGCTTGTTGTCTAGAGCAACAAAGTAATTCTAAAAAGATGTTTAAAAAAATAATCCGATGAAATGATGATGTTAGAAATTCGAAGTAAACTGAAACGATTGAAAAGTTTTCTGTGTGAAGTCTAAATGCTCATCGCATTCGTGCTCAATACATAATCTTTTTACGGTGAAATATTGAATGCAACTTTGAGTTCGGACCCGAAACATTGGAAGCACTTGGAAAAAAGAACATAGAGAATGGGATTCGATATCTGATATTCGTTGAAAAGCAGAAGACGAGAGAGCCAGAGAGAAAAATGAAAATAAAGAAACTCTTGACGTGATTTGAGCACGAAGATCGGAGATTTAATATGAATAAAGCAAATCAAAATGAAAAAATCCTTCCTTAAACATACTGCAGCGCTACTCGACACGGATTGGATCGAGAAAGAGCATATAATAAAAATAATACAAAAATCTAAAAAAGAACAACTGCAACAAAAACGATAAAATGGCACAATGAATATCGAATAATACACGTAGTTTTCAGAAAACAATAAATTCCTTTTCCATTAAGCAATAGCACTAGATTAATTTTGCAATATCTGTCATGTTAAAACTTCTTGGACTTCTCTTTGCCCATTATATTCTATAAAATATATGCATTTCAAATACATCCGAAAAATATATGCACATCTATATACTTTTGAATCGATCATTGTGCATGAATACAATGTTTTTTAGAAAATGAAAAATATATACACGAACACATACATATAAAAATAGAAGCGAATGGGAATGAGAATCTTTAAAGCATCTTGAGAGTTCAGTTCAATCTAAAATTGAGCTGCTGAAACTGCTTTTCGATTTGTTTTTTACAATGAATGGAATGCACATTTCTATTGGAATTTATCTTTTCCTTGTTAGTTAAGTTGTTCGAAATTACTCACTTGCTGCCGTTACAAGTGTTGGCGTTGCTGTTCATCCTTTTTCCTCTCATTATTTTCGTGTGACCAATACAGTTGCAGTTGGGACGCAAAAGTTTCAATAACGAAAAAAAAAAAAATGATCTACACATACATATGAATCGGTTGGCGGTGTTTTCATGTTCCATCTTTGTAACTGATTTTCAGAAAGAAACAGACATTTGATCCGAGGCAACAGTATTCTTTGTATGCTATATTCTACAATGTACCTACATCCAATATACATTATAATGCTTTATTTTCCATAGTATAAACATGTGTTGAAAACATGAACTGCTGATTTGTGTTTGCGGATGATTTCATTTTTATCTACTCAACATTTTCGATACTCGGTACATTTCGATCTTTTGCTCCGTTTTTACATTTTCTCTTCCGTTTAAATATTTTCAACATGTTGAAATTGCAGCTACTGTTGCTAATCCCGATGTTAGTGCTTCTAATTCCTAGTTTTGAGAGAGTGAATTGGATTGCATTTTTTGACTTGATGTTGCGATGACAATACTTTTGATTACAAGTGCTGGAAATCCGTTTTTGATGCTTCGTCAATAAATGAAATTCAATACTCGATGCGTATCATCAAAACCAATGTTATCGGTATTGGGATAAAAGATTGACGCTATAAGCTATAATTCCTTCGGCATGAAGGGAAATGTCATTTTGAGTGTTTGATTTTCAGTTCAGAGAGAAGATCAGAAGATTCATTCTCGTTTTTGCACAGAATGCATATTCCGTTGAACATGTGCTTTTATGGACAAGTAATGTGCCAGCGTGGGATGTTTTTTCAGCCAGTTCACAGTACGCACTTAAGGAGTGAATGTTTTGTCTCATATTTACCCAGCTACCTACTTGTAGTGCTCTCATAAATGAGCATTGATTATGTTGTCGTTCTCTAACCAGATAGCATTAAAACCTCTCTTTCTCTTCACCGAATCCCGGAGCTAGAAAAGGAAACGTAGGGACGTGTCTTTTTCAAAATTAATCTTAAATGCCTCATTGGGAGAAGTGAATTGCGATGAAGATCATTACAGTATGCGAAACAAATGTTCGTTCATAGAAAATGTTTTATTCGCTTTTTTCCATTCCATGCATTGTTTAAAAGAAGGATGAATAAACGTGAAATGATCCGGCTGGAATAGATCATTTATTCAACAACATGACTTGGTCTGGTAGTTATGCTAAATATGCGGGCATATTTTTAAGAAAACGTTCTCTTATGTATTTCCAATTTTCTTTATTGCAGAGGAAAAACACAATGATATGCGAATAACGATAACGACAGAGAAAAAATTAAATGAAAGGATATTTTTGGAATGGATGGGTACATATTACATATTCTGATGTAAACCAAAACAGAACGTGCCCATTCGATAAGGAAAGGGATCATGAATCAATGAATACTTGTTGTTGATGATGTTATTATTATTTCTTTAATCAACTCGCTCTTTCTGTTCTCAGGTTTCGTTTCGCAGCTCATCGTAATAATATTCATCGTCATTCTGAAATCTATGACAAAACCAAAAGAGAGCTCAAAACAGCAGCAACACTAGATTATGTTCTTCCTACATGCTCTGTTTGCTTAGATTCGATATTTATTTTTTCTTATTACTGAGATGCTCTTACGATCATCGTTATGCAGGGTTATTTCAATTAATTGCTTTAAAAAAAATAAGAGTGAGGCTATGCCATGCCGTTCGTTTTGCGAATGGACCGTCTTGTATGCAGGGTTCGGATTATTGCAATAATCAGTTACCCATAACCCTACTTAGCTAACTTGACAAGTACAACGGATGCGTTGCTGCGCCATACGCATAACGTATTTTCGAAATTTATTCCAAATATCAAGCTAACAATTTCAATACATATATATTTCAATATTGTTTATACTGCTGTTGTTGGTCGCATTGTATGACTTTTAGAGAATAAATGTCGATTAATAAACTACATAAAATTTTGTTCTTATTCGAATGCATAGCAAGCTTGTTACAAAGGAGTTGTTTTTTTTAATTCTCATGACGAATTTTGTCGGCTATTTTGTTTTTGAAAATCAATCAAATTGTCAAATGTCATCTATTTAGAGATTAATGTGCTGCCATCACATTAAAGCAACTCCAACTATTCTAATGAATCTTAATGTTTGTTTTCATTTACTTTTAAATGGATGGCATTTGACAATTTGATTGAATTTTTAAAAACAAAATAGCCAACAAAATTTATCATGAGGATTTCCAAAAACACTTTTTTGTAACAAGTTTGCATTGCATTTCAATAAAAACAAAATTTTATATGTATATGAAGTTCATTATTCGACATTTATGTGCTAATATTGGTTTGCTTCTCGCATACACAATGCGGTTTTGAGAAAACGTCAAGGTACACTTGGGAAACGTCAAAAGCCAATGTTCTACCCCCCTGAGTGAGAACGAATTCCGAGCCCTGTTTGTAGAATTCCCATTTTTGAAATGCATTTGAATCAATAAACATTAGAAACGTTTATGCGTTTTCTCCATTCGTTTAGGGCAAAAATAATTTTTGTCTTTGCAAATTTTCAACGCAACAATACACAAATAAATGAAAAAGCAATGAGAAACGACCAAAAGATATTGCTTGATGTTTCATATCAAACTTTAGGTTGTTCCAGATCTAACTCATCATGTTTGGTAGCTAGAGCTTTGAAGTTTTGACACAATATTTATTTTGCCCACACATCGGGGCATGTTTTTTATTTTGGGGCTAGCACCGATGTATACCCTGGCCCTGCATAGCTCATCATTGATGGCAGCTAGAGCTCTGAAATTTGGATATAATATTTATTTCTTGGATATCTCGAGACATGTTTTTCTATTTTGGCGCGAGCACCCCAGGAAGCCTGGCACAATAACAAAGAACCTTTTACAGCTTTATAGTATTGCATATTAGCTAATTTGGTTTATGTCTCGTATAATGTTGTACTTATGTAAATGATTTTTTTTCCTTATGAACTGAATATGTGCGAAACTGTACTTCAAACAGAAGAGACAGACACTTTTCTTTTATTCATTTTTTTGTTACATCTTATTCTAATGCCACTTAAACAGGACACAGGACAGGCGATAAGTTTTGATAGTTATTATTTTTTTTTCTCAAGTGTCTGCGGTCAATACCATTTGCATTCTCATTTCAGGCTTTGAGTTCTATTTTCATGATTCTTTCCCTTTAGCTATGTCAATACATTTCAGTGAATGGATGAGGCGAAAAACTTGAATAAAAAGAAACTTTCCAGTTTATCACATGATAACAATTGAGATTCATTCACACCTTTTAAGGGGTTTGAGCCCATTACCATCATTATTAATATTTGCATATACTGGCTTATCTAATGAAATTTTGAATATTATTTAAAAAAAAAGAGGCTGCCTACGGCTTACAAATATTCATGCAAACATATTGATCTTGATACGAATATCATAATAATATAATCATTGATTCATTGGAAACTATTTAAGTTGGTCACCACAACACGAATAATTTAATGTTACATTCCCGGTATATTGGATGCTGGTGAAAAAGCATATTTTGTGTATTTTGCCACAAGTTTGATTCTTATTCGATAAAAGATTTCGGTTTCACTAAATGCGTTTATCGTCAATACGAATGCGTCCAACCAACCATTCTCTCAACAAACCGATCGTCTCGAACATAGTTTGCTTTTTTCTTGTGTTTCGCATTTTTTGTTCCTCGGTTTCCTTCGCCGGTGATTCTTATTGCTCGTTATACATATCAGACTTTTGTTCATTTGGTCAATACACAAAGAATTGGAAGCCACAACAAAAAGAATCCGAAACGATTTATGGCTTAATTTCTATAAGTAACTTGATACACTTGCCCAATTAGAAAAAAATTGTTGAAATTATTCGAAATTTTTGATGATGCCAGATGTGGCTTGTTTTTAGGAAAGAAGAAAAGTCATCACACAGGAGCCCACTGGAAAGTGAGGAATAGGAAGCATGAGGTAATAATTATATCATCGAATGAATTCTAAATTAGCTTTCCATTCTCAGCTGACCGTTATTACACTTTACATGTAAACTAGTTCAATTGATGTAGAGACAATGAATACCAATCACGTTGATTTGATTTTAATAAATACAATGTTTACAATGTACCTTGAAAATCCCAGCGATCAATTTAACTCAACCAAACACCTAATTAACCGACCAGATTCAAATTTCGGTCGATCATTTTTGATAATATTTTTTTGGAATCGTTTGGCGATCATTTGTTAATATAGATCTCTTAACACAAGCATGGCAGAGATACAAATAGAGAGGTTCATGACAATATATTGACTTGATGTACGACAAAAATCATTTGAAATGAATAGAAATGAAATGGGTGCACACAGAATTATTGCACACAATGACATACAAATACCACAACCAGACATCAAGTATGTGGAGTTGTTGAGTTGTTGTCTTGATATCATCATTTGTTTCATATTTTTTTATATTTCATAATTCTTAGTATGATGATGAGTGAATGGACATGTTCGAAGTGGCGAACTGGCTCAACCAGCGCGCTTCATTTTCAAGGCAGTTTTGTTCTTTGTGTCTGTTTCGGTTTTTATATTTTTTTCTTATTTTTCGGTGATATTCATGCTCTCGAAAAATTCTACGAAATTTTCGTTTGTTTCGATTTCATTTTGTGGTTTGTTCTCATCGTTCACATAATAAGATGTGTAGGAATTGGAGAATCGCATGCTACAGAGCAAAAGGGTGAAGTACTAGATCAATACAATTGTAAACTCCAAAATTAATAGAACTGAAAAAGCTGAAATAATGAATCGAAATACTAGATTCAACCACACATTCCAAAGTTGACATTTCTTCAAATGACAGAAAGCAAGTGTGAGTGTTTAGTGTTTACTTCCTCGATATATCCAACCTGAAGCTTTTCAAAATTTGTATTAAATGATCCAAATCGATCATTTACTTTTGTTTATAAGAAACTCACCAAACAAGGAAATTTTTACCACTCATTTCACAAGTTTAAAAATGAACTACAAAAGGTGGTTTCGATCAATTCGATGACGCAAATCCAATAACACATATTCAAACATATCATCTGTCATAGCAAATCACTACTACTTCGATTTTAATTATTTCAATTTTCTCAATTTCGTTCAATTTTATTCAATTATAAAGAGCAGAATGGAATTTTTATTCTAGTACATCACCCATTGTGCAGAGCTTATAATATGTAAAGGGCTAAGCTGGGTTGATAAAACGACACGTTTAAAAAAAAAAATGTAATTTACGTCAAAAATTGTAATTTACATTTTCGACGTGTCAAAAACTAAATATTGGCAAAAAACCTTGCAATCATCCGAAAAAAAATACATATTTATTTGAAAATGTTGCTTTATCGATACGGTTATTGCAGTGTTTCCATTCGTTCGATGAATTCGATGCATTGGATATACAGTATATCAAATATCGAATATCAAATAAGTGAATCCACGCATACAAAATTTATACGGCATGTGGTCATACACAGCAAAATGCACTGTTTTCCGAAATGTCAAATTTATCTCTGTGAATAGTGCTGACATCAACATTAAACTATATCGAGACTGAACATAAAGTTATAAAATCGTTATATGTATATATATTATTGTGTGTGTAGAAGGCCTCTAATGGCTTGTACTCGGACCCCGAAGCGAGCAAGTTTCAGCAGCAAATTTAGCAAGCAGCAGCCCTAGTATTGAGCACTACGCCTAGTATGCACAATACATACACATATACGCCGCTATATTGCCATGGTACGCCCAAGTATGCCCAAATATACGCTCAGTGGCAAATTATTTCTCTCTTTCTAACTTCCCCTTATTTGTATACGGAGCGAAACTCTCTCTCTCTCTCTCATTCTGCATTCGTGAATTCTCATGTCATGCTCCAATCGACCGGAAATGGTCAGAAACGCGTAGAAACACGAAAATTCCGAAAAAAAATTACCCAAGGGTCCCCCATTTGAAAAAATTTTAAATTTTTTTTTTAATTTTTAAAAGCTTCTCAATATCTATTTCACATTGCGGTCAAATGAGCTAATCCAACAAGATGAAGAAGACTTTTTTGACGATTTTGAAAATTTCAACATAACTGAAAACCTTGTTACATCACCATGCCGTGTCTTGTTAGAACGATGCGACAAATGAATAAAATAATTTCAATTTAAATTCCAAACTGTATTGAATATTCAATGATGTTAATAATTAATAATTGATAAATGAATTAACTATCTCGAATAAATGACAAAATTGTGTCAAAAATTCTAATTTCAATAGGGAAATTACGTGAAATAAATGACGTCAAAAATCTATGTAATTTACATCGGAATTTTTGACGTCCCAACCCAGGGGTTAAGATATATAGATATGTAAATATAAATTGGCACATATCACACACAATTGAAAAGATGGCTGAGCCTTTGTTCGATGCTTGTCGCGTCGATGCAAAGAAACACAGTTGTAAATTCAGCAATTTCATTATAAATGATCGCTTCACGAACCGAATTATTTGTTTCGATGATCATCTGATTCCAATTGATTTCAATTGGAATTGACAGTTCAATTCCTATTAATAATTAATTTTTTGACACCATTATTTACATTTCAATAAAATTTCACTATTATTTCTTATTTTGACATTGTGTTTATGTGAAGTTTGTACGGTTGCACTGCATACAAGAATGGTGAATAGTTTACTAGATTGGATACGTGAAATTTATTTTTATTTCTATTTTCTTCAACATTTATACTTATTATGAGCGAGCTAGCAATCTACGAGTGATTAGAGATTTCCTTATTTATCGATATAATTGAACTCGAAAAGTGAAAGGATTCATGCGTTCGGAGCGTTTGGGAAACGTTTCGACGCATGATACCTTTTATCTCCGTCGCAAACTTATTAACACGTCCGCAATACACAGAACTGCGATTGATTGATGAACACACCTTTTGTTTCGTTTAATTTGTTATCCACTGACTCACAGTTCTATGCAGTGGCTACGAGCTAAAAACCTCACGATTGGAATAGGAAGCAATACGCGTCAAAACGTTCCTCAAACACTCCCAACGCATGATTTCTATCATTTCTCGAGAAGTGTTGATCACTCAAAAAATTGAAATGAAATGAAACGAAAAGATATGAAGAGATGTTTCTCATACTTAAGCTTTCAGTAGAGTTTTATGCATAAATAGAACAATTTAACAAATTTAATGTATATTTAATCTTTGCTTGTTGGTGTCGTGCTTTCCGTTCTCTCTTTTTATATTATAAATATGATTCGCGCAAAAGAAGCACAACACAAGTATACACAGGATTTGGTCGTACCGAAATCACTAGAAACCACCACAGGTCGTATCAAAGTCAAAACTGACTTAAAAAGAAAACGATTTAAAAGGAAAGATTAAGCAAATAAATCCAATAAAGGGCATTTATTCAATTTTTCCCTTAAAATTTTTGTATTTTTTCGCCTCTTAGTCAATTTTCTATAAATTGACGCAAGAGAAATTCTCATGGGTCTCCTTTGAGTGAATTTTTTCTTTCTACGCCAGTCGATATAGAATCATCTGAATCGTATAAATCCAAAGTTTCAGCCCGATCCGACCACTAGAAGTTGGTCAAAAACTCGTCGGAATGGTGGACGAACAGAGACGCCAGAGTGTTCGTTTGATGATTTTATTTTTTCAACTTAAAATGTATAATGATGGAACAACTGCTGAATGACCACAAATGTGGTTGTTATTAACTAGCCATGTTATTTTATTTTTGATGACTTTATTAGCTGAAAAGCACCAAAAGACCATCTACAATTTGATTTTGCCCATTCTCTCGCTCACGCCATGTTGCTCCGTCCTTGTCTCGTTCATTGTTGTCTTCATCGTCGTTCATTAACGATTCTTGTTCATAATATAATTTCGTTTCCCATTCATTTTTTGCGCTTCTTCGGTCTTCGCTGCCTGTGAACTGTGCATAAATTCTGCGCATTGAATTTTCTTTCTTCACATTTCGAAGTCTTATCGTATCGTCTTTTTTGCCTTGTTTTAATGTTTTGTCTTCGATTTAGCTCTGTATCATTCGTTTCAAGATAAATTCAAAGAAAGATCTATTTTTCCTCGAAAACGGTTGAGCTCTGAAATGACAGAAATTTCTATGTATTTTACACTCTGTGCGATGCACAATAAACACGCATTCGATTTTAATTATTACTTTTTGTCAGTATCTCGAAATTATCGTTTTAGACATTTCAAAATTTCATTCAATTAATCGAAATGGATAAAACTTGAAACGAAAATTGAAAAAAGTAAGGCGAGATTCAGTGCGACGCATTGCTGTCATTTATCGTTTTTGACTGGGGTTCAAATTTATGATCTGTAATCTGTATAATGTAATAGAGAACTATATAACAAATTTCGTCTGATTGCTGCTATCATACATTGTATTACATACATGTAATAATTTACATAGATTATGTTACAATCTTTCTCTTACTTTTTGGCACCGTCCACAATACCCTTTTGGATTCGAACTGTGCGTAATTTATAGTTAAAAATAACTAAATAGAACAATATTTTTTCCTTTAATTTGATTCAAAAATTTTGAAGTTGTATGAAGCTTAAAATCTATCGGCGTTGTTGGAGGAATCTTCGTCGTTGAACCACTCTTTGTGTTGTTTTCAAATTATTTCGTAGCAATGGACGGCCGGCAGCTGAATCTAATCCCTTTGTCAATACTGCCAGCGTTCCATTATAATCACGATTCCAATTCATTGGGCTGTGATTTTGATGGTTTCTTTCGAGCGGTTGATTTGGATCTCGTGTGTATCTGCGGATCTTGAATGTACTTGGATTTTGTTTTAATAACTTTTATGCGCTTTGATTCACCAAACAGCTGCTGGAGCCAATGTCCGTGGTATCGGACGACAATTAACACAGAATGAATTGCTCTATATTCAACACAAAAAAAAGAAGAGAACAAAATAAATTGTTGGCAGTCCAACACTAGCTATTCCGTACATGAAGAATTGAAATTGATCTCTATTAGTTGACAAAATTTTTTTTTATTAAATGATTTCAAATTTTTTTTATTAATTTCATTTCTTCATTTCATTTTTCAAAAAATTTCTTTTTTTGCAATTTTTATGCACCACAAGGTGCATCACTACATTTGAATCTTTTTTCTTCTTTTTCTTTTTCTTTTAACTAACTTCCAGTTTTGCAATCGATCTGAAAATTTGGATTTAGGTAGATTTTCGCCAGCAATAGTGTCTAGTAATATTAGGAACTACTGGTACTCCAACTTGGAGTCTCCAAGGAGTCCTAATCCTGGTTTTAGTGGATTTTTTTTAGATTTTTTGAGATTTCATGGGTTTTTAATAAGAATTTTTGGGAGTTATCAAGTTATATTGAAATTGTGATAAGTTTCCATATAACTTCTTAATGGAGAAGCTACCAGCTTGGCTCCACGGAGCCAAAATCAGGTTTTAGTGGATTTTCAGGGATTCAATGAAATTTCGAAAGAATTTCAATAAAATATATACTTTTAATTCGAATCGATTGATAACGACGAGTTTTTGATAACACTATTAAGTTTGGTACCACCTGTGGTGCGTATTTTTGAATTTGATACGATTGAATTCTGCCTTGTTTTTTTTCTAAATTCCAATTTTTTCTTTCATTTTTTAAAAAATTTCTTTTTTTTCGATTTTTTTTTCAAAATTTTGTTCCCAATTGTTTCTACTGATTTGTCTGCGCTCAACTTTTGATACGTTCATTGTTTTGACAGGGGCTACATTGTATAAGGTGCAGTATTTTTTC